>PVLD010003158.1:0-148141 GCA_004027595.1 Dinomys branickii
TACTATCTTATCTATAATTTGGTATTTCCTTTAATGTTTTTGTGTTAACTAATGTGAAGATAACTATGTAATACAACATCCAGTTCTAATTCCCTACTATATTCTGTATAACTTTGTATTTTCTGTATTGTTTATGGCTTTTCTGGTTCATATGTCTCCATTCTTTTGTCTTTAAAATAAAATTTAAAAAAAAATATTACCTGCAGTTACCTCTGTTTTGATGGATTATAGATGCTGTTGATTTTCCTCATTTTCTATACATTTTTCCTTTTTCTATACTCTAAATCTTGTATAATAAACACAGAAATAGAAAGCATTTAATGATAAAGAGAAATCTCAAAAGAAAATAATTACACCATTCTGAAAAATAAATGAAATGACCTTTTTATTTCATGGCAAATGTCAACAGTCCTCCCCCAGTTGTATGCATCTTCTAAGATTCGAAGACAGCAACACATGCTCACAATCACCAAGATTATTTGATGCTAAATTCAGGAAGATTCAGAACTGGAAGAAAAGAATGAGAAACAGAAAATGTGGGTCTACAGTTTATAACAAAGGGCTGCTGGCTGAGGTTCCCTGGGACCCTTGCCTGTTTTATTCAACCTGATTAAGGAGCCTGGCCAGAGAATGCAATCTTATGCCCAGGAGCAGACAATAAATCCTTTACCTTAATCTTTTCAGCTGCCTGCGGGTACATATATACACACATGCATGTACACACATGCACACACACACGCACACATGCACGCCTGCACACCTGTGCATTCATTAACTCATGCCTGCCTACCTGAGGCTCTAGCAGGTGTCACTGCCAGAGTGCCAAAGTCCATGAAATTCACATGCTTAGTTGAACATAGCTCTTGGCTGCCCAGAGCAGGGCCTTCTCTATCGCTGGCTCTCGCCTGCTGCTTTATCCTTCGCCCCCTTGTTTGGACAGTGATCTTTATCTTTACGTGGAGTATTTTGAAGAAATATACATATAGGAAATAATAAAAAGGATCTCACTATTTCAGAGGTGAATCAGAGATAAGAGATAAAGCCATCACCCTCTAAAGTTAGGGATTTTTTCTCTCTTGAAATAACCCAGCCTTTTTCTTGGGAACTGGTACCCCCATGATACAGGACATATGGGCCTTTTTCTCATTTTCCTTTGGTTCATACGCCACTGAACAACTAGATAACAGAACTATCTCTGTGTCAATAACACCAGCAGACACACAAGAGGAAAGTGCCCCCCTTGTTTACTGAATTACCCACTAATCACTCTGTTTGGACTCAGCAGGGAATTCTGACAACACACCAGACTTCTCATTTATTTATTTTTTATTGGTCCTGGGGATGGTTTGTCATTCATTTCACACAGGCCCTTGCACTACAGGAACAAATGGTCTCTGGAGTGATTTGCTTTATTAACCTTTAGGGCAAAGGAGGGAGAAATAGAAGGATTGCTTAATTACAATATGCAGACAAAAAGTTCAGACTTTTGGACTTCACTGGCACTTTAAAATGTATTAACTTGTCCTATTCCCTGATGATAGATGGATGGCTGTAAAGGAGACGCTGTTGTGCAAAGACAGTCGTCTGAAAGGCAGAATCAGGCAATGGTCACACCCCTGCCCCTCCTGCTCGACCACTGCACCAGCCTGCTACTGTCCCCAGGACCCGGGTCTTTCCCCATAAGATGAAGCAGTCAAACTGGCTACTGTCTTCTTTCCATAGGGTTCTGTGGTTTCATGAACAATGATGAGATCAACCCTTCAACGCTGTCTTGTTGAGAAATGACAGGAACTCTCCCGTCCATTAAGACAATGATAATCAAAGTACAATAAGCATTTGTTGCGCTACATGCTTGTTGTGTTTAACCCTGAGAGAGAAGTGAGGAGTCCCCATAATAACAGAGCAGGCCACCAAGACCCACAAAGGTTAAGTAGGTGTCATGAGGTCACGGAACCTGTGGCCGGTGACATCTCTCCTCAGGCCCGGCACGCATCTCAGGATCAGGCCTCAAGACTGCTTCTCAGAGCCACCATAAAGTCCATCCAAGCTGCTAAGGGCTCCAAGTCGGTCAGTGTAATGTGCAAGGTCATAAAGAGTAAGCAGCAGCGTGAGTGTGTGAGTGCTTTTATAAATTTGTAGAGGGCGATTCGGGATCACGTTGCCCATGTTGAAAGAACAAGGCCACACGGGGAGGCTAATGAGTTTGACTGCACTGAAAAGAAGAATGAGAAAAAGCTGAGATAGGACAAGCGTGCTTTGTTTTTATCAGTCACGCTTTCTCCTTTACTATTCTTTTTTAAAACAGTAAAGTACTTTGGAATGTAGTAAGTAAATAAAGTGCTAGGTTAGCATGCTGATGCTATTTGAGCAATTTCAGTGCTTGGAATAGTGAGCAAAGTAGGAGGGGACAGGGTTACTGGTCTGGGGATTTCTGTTCAGTGAGTTGCTTTCCTTCTCGGGGCTTTATTGTTCCAAACTACAAACCAGCTGGTTGGTACAAATTAACTCACTAGCCATCTAAACCCTATAAGAGGCAGGAAGGGCACTGAGCTAAAGACAGTTGTTCTCGCAGAAAGAGCTTGGAGAACTCCTTACCCCTTAAATTTTGTGATTCACGATCAAGGCCAAGACTGATAGATTGATGGGAAGTATTTGGACAGTCTGATCTACAAATGATATAAAAACTTATTCATATGAAGAATAAGCAATAAAAATATAAATAAAGAGTTATGGTTGGTAGTATATACTCTGATGTCCATCAAATTTATGATACACAGGCCTTCCTCTTTCTGGCTTATGATGTAAACATTTCAAAGATATAGCAGTGAGATGATGCTTACGTGAATATATTACATTTTTATGAAGTACACTACATCATTCTACTAAAAGAAACTGTTTGAAAATGATTCCTATAGATTCTAATTTCTGCGAAGTGTGAGGAAAACAAGTGAATTATTTTCCCCCACAGTTTGCATTTTATTTTGCAGAGTCATAGCAAAATAAGCGTCTTTGTTTGCACTGGTTTCAGGATTAAATTAGTTTGTTATTTGTTCTCTCCTTCCCTTTCTGAATTTGGTTTTAGTGTAAGTAGTGATTCTCATCAAATTCTTTCTTGCCCTTTTCTTGCTCTCACTTGAGTTCTTCAGTTACTCTCATTATTCTGGGTTGCTGCCTCTGTCCTGTGTTTTAATCTCATGTGTGTGCAACTGTTTTATATTGCACTTTTCATTTCATTTCCATTTTCTGTTGCTCACCTCGCTTTGCGGCACTGTGATTTCTTCAGCTACATCTGACTCCTGTCACATCCTGATATGTTCTCAAGGTATTTTTTATGGACCTAAATTGTACAGCGTTGGTAGAAAAGGAAAAATAGACGCTCCTCAACTTGGCATTTACTCGAGGAGGACAGATTATAAAGAAGAAACAAAAATGACAGGGCGGAGATTGTTGGAAAGTTAACGGCAAACTTGGAGTCGTAGAAGGCAGCAGAAGCTACCTTGCTTTGTGAAGCCAAAATCGTCTACCTTTTTGGAAAGGGAGCATATTCCCGATCCAAGGTTGACCTAGAAATAACCTCTGACAGAAACAAAGGCAGCCACACTTTTCAATTTTAAGCTACAAAAGTTAAAAAAGTTATTTCTACCTAATAAAAAGTGCAATAAGATTCTAAATGCCCACAGAAACTCTTCATCTATGTTATTACACATCAAAAGCCACCAAGGGTCCATTTGTGCTTTAGGCCCCAGTGTTATAAGGTTTTGCAGGCATTTTCGATTATGTGTAGATGGGAGCAGGTAGGAGGAGTTTAGGGCAGCAGGGATGTTGAAATGTAATTTTATGAAGGTATTAAAAGAAAATAAAAGATTTTCATTTTGTCCTGATAATTCAATTAGCAAATGTTCCTTAAACGCTTCTCAGAATCCAAGTACAACTGGCCCTTGGTACATCTGGGGGGCTGGTTCCAGGACCCACCCCCACCCCTGTGTGTGTCAAGATCCACACATGCTCATTTGTGCTCAAGTTCTTTACATAAAACGTCACAGTAAGTAGCATAGTAGCTTGAACTGTGCGCAAACTCTGGTATACTTTACATCGTCTCTAGATGACTTTGATATAAGTATCAGGCAGTTGCAAATGCTAGACAAACAGCTGTGCTGCTGTATTGCTCAGGAAATAATGAAAAGGGAGAAAAGTTTATGAGTGTTCAGTAAGATGCAATTTTTTGCAAAGTATTTTCCATCCAGTTTGCTTACAGCTGCAGATATGGAACCTGCAGATACAGAAAGCCACCTGCATTGTTCTAGGAGTTGGGACTGTAAGAAGGAACAGATGAGACCACGTTTCTGTCCTCTTTAAGGTGACAGGGCAGTGGAAGAGAGTAGGACAATAGCAGATAGACATAGAAGTCAGCAATGATTAGTCACCAGGGGATCCGAGCAATCAGTACGAATGACTGAGCATTTGTGGGATAGAGAAAGCCTTTCTGAGAAGTTGCACTTGGGTAGAGACCTAGAGGAAGTAAGAGAGCATTAGGTCATATCTGAAAGGAGATGACCCCAGGAGGCAGAAGCAGCAAATACAAAGGGCCTGGGCCAGCAGTGTACTTGACCTGTACTCAAAGAACAGCAAGGCAAGCTGTGAACAGGTGGGGGTAGATATTAGGTCACTGAGATGAGCTTGTAAATTCAGTGCCTGTCAAAGGATGTCACAAGAGCAAACAAAAAAAAAATTAAACAATTAACAAATTTGACTCTACAAGAATTAAAAATATCTGCATAGGGGAAAAAAAACCATAGTAGAAGAAGTCAAAAGATAAACATTAGCTAGGAGGGAAGTGATGATTTCCATCAGAAAAGCCCAGATTTTCTTAATTTTTTAAAGAAGAAACCTCTTTCCATCAATATATGAAAGCATCAGTAATCTCCAGAGAAAAGGTGGACAAAGATGATGAAACAAAGAGTTTTAATTGGATGAAAGACGTCCAACCTTACCTATAATGCAGAAATACAAGTGAAAAAGTACCAGTGTCTCGTACCATTAGACTGGCAAAGGGCAGGACGTTTGATCTTTAACGAGGCTCTGGGAACTCAAACAGACCTCCTTGGGTACCGCCAGGGGGAACAGAGGTGGGCACCGCCTACTTGGAGGGAACGTTGACAATAACTCTCAGAATTGTAAGTGTTCCTCTCTTGGACCCGGCAGCTTCCCTTCTGAGACTTCATTAACAGATTTATTTGCACATGTATTAAATGAATTATGTACGAGGACACGCACTGAAGCTTTATTCGTATTAGCAGGGAACCCTGGACCACGGTGAGTAATAAGACATGCATCAGATTCCCTTTTTAACTTGAGTTATGAATCTCATTTTAAACTTGAGTCCCAGGAAGTTCTTGAGCAGGAAGACTAGTCACAAGGTTATGTTTAGAGAAAAGCATTTTTCTGCCATGGGTGTAGGGATGGGTTGGATTTGAGGGAGAATTCAGTGACAACTTCATTGTCACTTAAAGAATTCTGATTGAGAGTGGAATGTAGTGGCAGATGCCTGTAATACCAGCACTCAAGAGGCTGAGGCAAGGGGATCACTGTGAGTTTGAGGTCAACCTGGGCAACATATTGAGTTTAAAGCCAGCCTGAACTGCATAGTGAGACTCTGTCTCAAAAAAAAGGAATTCTGATTGAGCTCTAAGAGGACAGACTGCTTATACGTCAGCAGCACCAAAGCTCGTAGCATGCCAGCCTTTCAAGGTAGGCAGGGACCAATGTAAAAGATGCTTTTTTATGGCCAGGCCAATAAAGTACCAGCTTGATCCCTTTAGATTAAGGCCATGGACTAAACAAATTTGCACCCTTCTTTGGCGGTACTGGGGATTAAACCCAGAGCCTTCACACTGAGGTACATCGTGAGCTCTTTTTATTTTGAGACAAATTCTTGCTATGTCGCTAAATTGCCCAGCTAGGCTTAAATTTGGGATTCTCCTGCTTCAGCCTCCCAAGAGTTGAGGAATTACAGGTGTGTGCCACCACATCACACTTCAGATTTGCATTTTAAAAAGATAGCCCTGCTGGCAGTATCAGAGATAAAATTACAGAGCAGCAAATCTCAATATAACATAAAAAGTAAGAGACAAAGAAATGTTAAAAACTCCAAAAGGTCAGGGACCTTTGCCTGTGTTCTCCGGTCTCTGACTCACACTTTCCTGGCTCTTCAGACCCTATCTACCAGAGGTGCTGAGGATTCCTGTCCCCAGGAGTTGTGCTGCTTTCCAAGCCTCTCTTGAAACACTCTTCAGTCCCATATTCATTGGGGCATTTTAAAAGATGCGTGCACAGGCACACCTGTCTCTAGCAAGCAAGCCAAGCTACAACAGAAAGCAGAGTGTGTAATTACACTCATGCCATGGCCATTAATCAGCCGTAAATAAACTCTGGAGCTGTTTTCCTTTCTTCTTCTTTTAATGAATAACTGGATGTCAATGAAGGAATTTACCAGGATGCTTTTAAAATGATTTGATTTTTTTAATGCCTTCATGTGCTTCCCACTGGGGAAAATGTCTCGGTAAAGCTAAACCCGGTGCTGCAGACCTAAGGGTGGGTGAGTGCTGCTCCTGCAGGAAAGAGCACGCTGAGGGCTGTGGGATTCTGATAAAACAATAGAGAAGACTGTGCTTACAGATTTCACCTTCCGGAAAGGAGACTATTAGACACAAATTTAGACGATTTAATGGGAGATTTGAAATAGTATGTTATTATTTTAATTCAAATTTCCCTTAAAGGGAGGAAAAAAAATTAATACGCTTCACCGTTGTTACTTTAAAAAAAAAAATTCTAAACACTATGAAGGTAGCACCACGGACAGCTTCTGTACCCAGCCCCAGGCCATGGGCACACAGTGACAAGCCTGGGCATTCAGGGAGTTCCGAGGCTAAGCGAAGCTTGCTTGAATTGAATCTGCAAGGTTATTCCTATCCTGTAGCCACTTAAGAACAACTTAGCAGCATCTCATTTAAGAGGAAAGGCTCTGGCCTCTGGCCTCTGGCCTCCTCTAAAACAATTTGAAGATTTTTATCTTCCAGAATAAAGACAGTGGCTTTCAGCAAAGCTGCTTTTCAATTTGTGTCTCCTCTGTTCAAGAAATAAATCAAAAATATACTGTATTATGATCCTATGCAGTTCTCTCGCTCTCTCGCTCTCTCCCTCTCTCTCTCCCTCTCTCTCTCTCTCTCTCTCTCTCTCTCTCTCTCTCTCTCTCTCTCTCGCTCTCTCTCTGTCGCCCTCTCATCTCTCTAATCCTGGGGCAGGTATAAATCTTCTGAAGCCCTGGCAGGCAGGTAGCTTTCCATCCTCTACCATCCAGCATCCAGAGGTGCTGTCTGGTTCCCTGTGACTCCTTTAGAGAGCCCATACTTAGAGAAAAAACAGAATTGCTTCCTTCCCCTGAAACAGTGCTGTATCTCTCTCCCTCACACACTGCAGGGGAGGTTTACAAACAGCCCCTGGCCTGAGTGAAGCCAGCTGGCCTGCACCAGCACCTTAATGCACTGCAAAATGAAAGCAAGTTTTTTTCCATATGTCCACTGTAAGGTGACGTTTCAGTTGTTCTTAACCATCCCCAACCTGTAAACAGAGGGTATGCTGTAAATGCTAAATCTGTTAAATGTTATTTGACATCAGCTTTAAAGATTGGGGTCCTGTTAAATAAATAGGGGGAAATTGTTTAAGTATTCTGTAAATATTTTCACTGGACTGCACCAGTTTTCTATTTCTCAAATTTAACAGCTTAAAATAATAACCATAGGATTACAAGTCAGGAATCCAGGCAAAGTTGAGCTGGTTGATTCTTCTGCGCTGTATGGTGTTAATTGGGCTCACTGCTTGGTCACTAGCAGACAGATAGGCTGGTCTGGAAGGTCCAAGCCAGCTTCACACATGTGCCTAGCACTCCTGTCTCTGATGCTTTGGCTGGGAACCTGTACCCTAGGGGACTGTCACCTGGAGTGACAACATGTGCTCTTTCTAGCATGGTGACCTTAGCAGCAGACCCTTATAAGGGACAGAAGGTAGAAGTCACTGTCTCTGACATACTAGCTCTAGGAATTGGCAGTGCCACCTCTACCATATGCTGTTAGGTCCCCAGCCCTACTGAATTCATGAGTGTGCACCCCACCACTCAATGGGAAGAGTGCCTACATCTACAGAGTCATCTTTAATTGGAAAAGGGGCACCTCAGGAGAATACAATGCAGTTTTCGTATCTGTCAGGAATGAACTCATCCATCAAAAAGGTAGCTATTAGATAGACATTAATTTACTATACAGAATGGCACCAGCTACGGATCCCGCAGGCACCCACACTGCCTCACCTCCTTGCACATTATTGCTGTCTATCCTTCCACCAAAATGTCCTGCAAGTTGGTCCTCCATTTTGCACTTGCACCACCAAAAGATGCTAAGTCACAACACCTGCACTTTGCTGAGAGCTAGGTAGGTGCCAAGCATCACGCTGCTGCTTTTTGTAAGCACCATTCCATCTCAATGCTCACACGACCACTATTAGATAGATACTGTCATACTTTCCATTCCACAGAGGCAAACGCTGAGATGTGCATGGAGTGACTTGTACCTTATCTCCTGGCCGTTGTATGGAGGAGCTTAGCGGAACTCTGGGCACCTGGTTGTGTAGCTGTCTCCCAATCAGAAGCTCCATGCTTCCGCAGGCAGAATGAGAGTCAGCGCTTTGCGTGCAAGCAGGCTGCTCACCTGGGATGACTCCTCCGGAAGTTGCTGCATGCAGCCCCTGTGCTGATGCACTGTGACTGTCGCTCTGCGAGTCAGCGGCTCTTACTGAGATGACAAGCATTTCCTCCACATTTTATTCTCCATTCAAAACAAAAAGGACATCTGCCCCTTGAGCAAGGCAACAGCCTTGTCTTAAACAGAAACTAAAGTTGGACAACACCGCAGGTCTGTGCTGGGTCGGCTGATGGCTCGATGCCAGTGACTGTCTTCGTTTAATTGAGAAGAGGTAAAAGCTCCAAGAGCAGCATTAAAAATCACATTCCAAATATTTCAAAATATAAAGGGTGCAGGGGTCATGAACACAGCACAGGGTGGCAGCCTCTGGAGAAAGTTATAGCCCTTTGTGACTGAATTAGTTTCAGAGAAACTTACTAAGTACCAACCACTTTGATGTCACAAAACTCTGTCGTGTCCCTTCAATTGGGAGGACAGGGAGGTTGCAATGTCCCACGGCGCTGCTTCCCTTCAGCATCAGTGGAAAGAGGTCTTTCTTTAGACAGGGAGGCTGCCCACTAAAAGGCTTGCTAGGCAGGCTGGTAGGAAGCCGGCTAGACCAGCAGGAAGGAGGACCTCTCCCCGCCGGAGGTGGGGCCTGAGGCGGAACAGGGGCTGCCTTTCCCTCTGAGTCTCTCCTGAGAGCTCGCGGTACAGCGCTGACCTCCACTGGACTTCTTCACCTCCTCCTGGGTCTGAGTTAGACTCCCACGGGTGGCTGCGTCAGCGGGACTGCAGTAGGGTCACAGAACACCGGGAGGTTTTCTGTAAAGCTACTTCCTGTCCTGTTCCTTTTGTCTTACACGTATTTAGAGTAATGAAAACTGGGCACAGAGATGGAGGCATAGGATGGCGTGAAATTTTTGTGGGTTTTTCCATGTATTTGTTTTGTTTTTGAGACAGGGTCTGGCTATTTAGTACAGGCTGGCCTTGAACTGGCTTCTGGAGCCCAGGCTGGCCTCAAACTCTTGGTGATCCTCCTGTCTCAGCCTCAAGAGTGCCAGAGTTACAGGAATGTACCGCCACACCCTGTTGCATGTATTTTTAAAATTTTTTGTACTTGTTCGCATCTCTACAGGAGTCGTTTCCATAGGTCTGTCTGGCCCTCTGTTAACTACTGTAACATTTTCAGAAACAGCATTGAACTGAGAAAAAATATAAGCCCCCCAAACTCACTACTGCTGTCTGTCACCCTCTCCCACTCCTGTAAAACAAGAAACAGAAACGAAGAACCTATGTTTAAGCCTAGTGCAGTGCCACATGACTTTGCAACTACTGTCAGCTTTTTGGGAGGCTGAAGCAGGAATATCACAGAGCCAGCCTGGGCAACTTAGCAAGACCCTGTCTCAAAATACAATGAAAAGAATTGGGGAGGTAGCTCAGTAATGGAGCACTAATGTACAACACCCTGAGTTCATTCCCCAGTATGGGAAAAAACAAAAGAAAACCTATGTATGACTATAATAAGTATCTCCATGTTATCTTATCTGGGTGCTACTGTGACGGTGTCTAGATGTTATTTTGTCCGGACATAATTTTATCTGAGCTTTACCAGGAATCTGAATAATTTGTGTTTTTTTTTAAGCAAAAGGAACATAGTATTTCAATTTACCTCTGTTCTTTTTATTTCGTTTGTGCTAGTTAACGATAAGGCCTAACTGTATTTAGCTAAGTATTTTTATTTCTGTTGTGGATTTTTTTTTTTTTGGCGGTACTGGGGATCGAACTCAGGACCCTGCGCTTGCTAGGCAGGCGCTTATTCCACTGAGCTATATCCCCAGCCCCCTGTTGTGGATTTTTAAAACATTGCTAATAACCTAAATTGTAAAACAAATATCTTAATGTAACATATTCTGACTGGGAATCTAAATTAAGAGAAAAATATATAGGTACATATAGCAAAGAATTCTCATCTCAGGTTAATTTGCATAACAAAGCAGATGAATTGACATGAAGCGTGGAAATACAAGGACAAGCCATTTAGGTATGAGTGACCTTTTAGTTCCGTGGTTCCAGGGCTGGGTCAGCAACACCAGCGCTCTCTCCCACCGAACTGTAACGGCTGAGAGGGTCACCCTGAGACTGCCCTTATGGCTCCGGGAGAGGAGCTCGCTGCCAGCCACCTATGAGGCTGAGACCGCCATCTTGCAAAAGCATGGAAAAGAGACTGACACCACCAGAGAAACCTCCCCACTCCATGAGCCCAACCAAGAAGCTTCTTGCCTTACCTTGAGAAGGGAAGTCTGCTAGAAAAGAGTGTTTAAAGAGGAAGAGAACCTTCCCAGGGATGCTTTCACTCCTGCAATTTCAAGCATGGATGCTATGTTGAATTCTTAGGATCCAATCCAGACACTTGTCCTTCATGCCCAGGTCCTGCCTGCGTTCTGACTTTCAGTATAACTGGTGGTACCAACCATATCAGCTCAGCCTACTCACGATGGATACATATACTGTGATAGACCACAACTCAGTGAATAATGGTATATGCAAATAAATACATAAAACACAAAATTCAGTATCCATAGTTATAAGCTCCTTTAATTTTACATTTGTTGGATACCTGCATAGTGCTAATTCTTTTTCCTATACAAAGATTTCTTGATTCTTTTAGAATACATCTGTATAGGAAAACTTACTCATTCATCATAATTAATTATAATAAAAAACCTGCTGGAAGGTTTTATAACAAAAGGGATTATTTTTGATAAACACAGAAAATAGATATACAGACAGCAAAGAAGTAGAGCAGGTTTCAGGCAACGTTTTACCACTCTTCCACTACATTAAAAGAGAGAGCATCTCTAACATTCAAATACCACGACCAAAAATATTGCCAAATAATCAAATCATTAAGAATCTGAGAAGTAACTACTTTTATGATAAGATTTTGCCATGACATATACCAGTAAGTCTGTATTATCAAAGAAAAAAATTAGAAAATACATTGTTAGGGCTTCTACCCGAGACCTGTGTAAGCGTATCTCTTTTGGGGTGCTCACATTCATCCATAAGAAAGATATAAAATAAATGGTGGAGCTGCAGTTGGGATAAGGGAACACCCTGATTCTTCTAGTTATTCCTCAGAAGCATTAATTCTCAGTCATTCTACAAGAAATATAGCAGGGACTCAGTTACTCAGTTTGGCCCCAAACACTAGTTGATAGCTATAAAGGCTGAAGGTGTTTGTAAAGCTTGGGGCTCTTGGAAAATATGAGTCTTTGCTTCACAGATAGTTCTGGATCTTTCATATAAAAGATCATTTTAAAAAGTTTCTCACCAGCCTAATTCATGACTACTTATAAGCCTGAAAATGTTTTGATGTTGGACTTTGGTTGAACATAGTTGGATATGTAATAAAAATAAATTTGGTTTCCTCACACTACCACTGTAAAACAGCTAACTATAAACAGTGTCTTATGTTAACAATATGTTACATTTAGAAAGCAGATTATATGATGTATGTACAGTGTATTTCATTGCTTGCTTAAAATATTCATGCACAAAAGAAAAAAGAACATCGGGCGTACACCACACTGTTTATGGTGATATTCTCAAAGGTGTAAGTATGAGTGTATTGCTCTTCTTTGTTTTTCTTCTATATTTTGCAAGCATTGGATAATAAATATATATTATTTTGGAAACAAAGGAAAGTGGTTAAGATTTGGCTTTCAAAAACTTTAACAATTGAAAAGGTTGAGGTCTACTGAGTCTATGTATAGGTTAAGAGTCAAGACTGTGTTGTTTAATATGGTAGCTACTGTCCTCAAGTAGATATTTTAAATTGTATTTTAATTAATTAACTCAGTTCTTCAGTCATGCTAGCCGTAGGTATTCTTCCATAGCCACTTTTCCATCATTCCTGGAAGTTCTATTTCACAGTCCCAGTGGGGAGTGACGTAACAAAGTCTGCTCCAGTAACCAGGAATAGAGGATGGGCTGCTGCTCACTGGCATTGGGCTGGGCACCTACCCCTTGCCACAGACACTGAGAGACTCCTTGTCGCTGGTGCCTCTTATATACCTTGCTTACCTGTAGTCTCATAAGCTCAGACACTTACCTGTAGACATTCAGCTAGTTAGTACCAAGCACGAATGTGTTCCTACTATGTAGCTCTTGCCTCTGTGTCACTGTTATCACCTCCAGAAAATTCACACTTCTGCAGGAATATTCAGTTCAGTATAATTTATAATGTCGTGTATATCTGATCAAGAGTTGAACATGCTAAACCAAGGGAGAAATTTCCCCTTCTGCCCACCCAAAGGTGCCACCGATCAAACACAAACAAACACCCTGGGTGCAGTGACAACCAGGTAGCAGCTGGTCTGCTCTTTTGGGAATATTTCATGCGGGCATGTGTGTTTGAACTGGGTCTTGATATTTGTGCATCCAAACTCGCAAACCTATATTTGTTTTCTAGTATTCTTAGTTTTTCCAAGACTGCCAGACAGGCCAGAATCCATCTTGGAAACACAGTTAATCCCTAACAAAATCCCTGCTTTCACTTCATGTGGGATAGTTAAATATGCTCAACTCTCTAAAAGTGGACTGATTTTCTCATTTCAAGTCAGTTCCATATGTGTAAAGTAACTTTAAACTTTCACATGTAACAAAATAAACTACAGTTTTCAGATTGGGTCCCCCATTTTGTTTCTGACTGTATCAAAGAAATTTTCAAATGTAAGTAAACGATGTTTCAGCCAGTTGCTTTGAAAACATTGAAATGCAGGTTAAGAACCTAGAGGTCCCTGTTCACAAATGAATCCTTCCCTGTATTTTAACAGATGCGATGCTCTTGGTGGCAGAGCGACTGGAAGGGCCTTTCAACATTGAGTCGGTCATGGACCCCATAGATGTCAAGATTTCTGAAGCCATTATGAACATGCAGGAAAACAGCATGCAGGTGTCTGCAAAGGTATTTGGATTAATAATGTATCTACTAATGTATGTACATAATTCAGGTGCGGTAACCAAAAAATGAAGTAAGGAGATATGCCGGCTGGAATTATAAATTCTAATTGCCAGTTAGCTTTTCCTGTTGAGCCACAGATTTGCTACTCTGTTAAAAAATGTCTGACAAAATGGCATTGAGCTGGGAGGCAATTTTTTACTTCAAAACTATTCAATCATGACGAAATTATTGACTGCCTAAAACCTTCCTTCAACCCCAAGTATGCTGACTAATCGCTCACATTTGTGAGCGGTTTTCTTTTTCAGTGTTTGAAATTTCTGCACACCTTCATTTCTGTTCTTTCTAGTAACTTCTAATTATATCATCAGCTGTGTAGACAAAGTGCATGTTCCATATATTCAATTGGAAATAATTCAACATCCCATCTGACTTCCTTTTGAGACTATAGTATAACATTCATTAATGAATCTTCAGGGGCAAATACTCCTTTGTATGGAATCAAATACCCATTAAAAAAGCAAAAAAGTAGCACATTTTCATAAATCATATGAGACAGGGCCCCCAGGTTTGCAGCTGCAAAACACAAATACCAGGTGCACGGTTTTTATTTGCCTCCACCCCGTTGAAGATAAACAGGGCCCGCCTGAAGCAAAATTGAAAAGTTTGTAGTGGGTCTCTCGCCTCGCCCTTCGTTGCTCCATCTCTGCCACACGGATGGCTGCACAGGGCCCTTCTGTTCTCTCCACCAGCCTCCCTCCCGTGAAACGCTAACCAACTCTATGTCAGCCCTTCACACTTGGTGACTGAGCGATTGCATTTTAATTGAAAGTCCTTTGCACTAAAATATGTCAAGCAAAGTGTTGCATGATTAGCTCCCTTCAATTTTTAACATTCTTTGTGAAGAAGATTTCAAATATAATCAAGGAAAGGGGGAGAAATTACAGAGCAGAAAGAGAGCTACAGTCTCCTTGGCTGAGTGTGAATCAAACTAAATCTGGGCTTTCCAGGGTAGGTTGTCAGGAAGTAGGGTAAGAATGAGTCTGGCCTCGGTTTCTTTCTCTTTCTGGGAAGTGGATGAGCTGAGAGTTTCATAGGGCTGCTTCTGGGCTTTAATGAGCTTGGGGTACCCTGCGAGAAGGAGCATGCTCTAAATTACCACCATCTGCTGGGGAAACAGCACATTTGGGGGTTCCATGAAAGGCCATTTTCTTTCATTCCTGTGGAAAAAAATAGCAAGGCTCTATGACCCTCAACTCTATTGCCTAGAAATCAATTAATGTTGTTTTGAGAGGTCACGTATCCCAACAGTGCTCAAGTAATTAGGGGGGAGGTTGTGGAAGTGCACGATGGCTCTAGAAATAGGACACAAAACACACACGTGGACGAAGCGTCTGCAGTCTGAGACCATCACACACCTCCTAGAAGCCAAGGTCTGTCTGCACACATGTTCAAAGTCAAGTGTTTTATTCTTTTCGTCCATTTGTTGAGCACATATTCATTGAGAACCCAAGTGGCAGACAAGATTCTAGGTCCTACAGAACCAAGAGTGAACATGACACCACTCCTGCCCTCATCAAATGTGCTTCTTAGTAAGAGACATAGACCCTGAACAGATGGACAAAAGCACAAGGAAATAAGCAAAATAAAATATCAGATAATAAGAGGCAATAAGGACAAGCTCTTCCTCCTTCAGTACGTGGTCATATTTTGACGGAACTATCATTTTCCTTTCAAGGAAACCTGAAAAACTTTCTTCTCAATCGGTCTCCTGGCTCCCACTTTTGAATCCCCTCAAATCTGTTCTTCACCCAGCAGCCGAAGTATTTCTAAAATATAAGCAAGGTGATGTCCCCACCTTTGCCTTTCAGCAGCTGCAATTGCATCCATACTCCTGCAAGACCTCACATTTTCCAGCTCTGCCTACCTGTGACTCTGGCTTCTTGGCTCTTGACCTTTTGCTACTGTGCACACACATGATTCTTCTCTCAGGGCCCTGGGTATCCTCCCAGCTTCCTCTGTCCATGTTTTTCACCCCTGCCCCCTGTCAGTAAGTCCCTCTTGAGAGTCTCTATTATTGCAATTTCTCACAGCATCTATGACAGATTTGGAAATACATATCGATCTGTTTGATACTTGCTCCCCTGACTTCCCTGGTCAGAAACTCCAAGTGGAATTGAGATTACCACAGTGCTGCTGACCACCAGGGATCCAGCCCAGCCCTTGGCACATACAAACGATAGGAAAATACTAGTTGAATATTTCTTTTAAAAGGAAATGCATTAATTAGTGAACTCCCTCTAAAAATCTGTTCAGAAGTTAACCTATTTCAAAGATTCAGTCATCTAAATTATCTTTGCTAAAAAAATTTTAACAGAAAAATAAAAGTGTAGCTATTGATGGTGTGCATGATGTTTTAAATTATATGTGCACCGCAGGATGGCTAAGTCAGGTTGTGCTGGTCAGCTTTTTGCCACTTCAACAAGTACTTGAGATAGTGGAGAAGAGGAAGGGTTTACCTGAGCTCTTAGTTTCCGGGGTTTCAGTTCATGGTCAAGTTGGCTCCACTGCGTCTGGGTCTGTGATGAGGCTGAACAGCAGGGTGGAGAGCTTGCGGCAGAGGGAAGCTGCTGGACTCCTGGCAGACAGGGGGTGGAGAGATAGAGAGGGGGGGGGAGCTCAGAGACAAGGCACTCCCCAGTGACCAGCTTCCTCAAACAAGGGCCTTCTAAAGTCTCTGCCGTTTCCCAAGATTGCCGCAAGCTGGGGACCACGACTTCCACGTAAGAATGGTTAGAGGACACGCACTTCAAATCCAAACCACAACACAAGCTAATGAACATATGTGTTACACTTCATATACTTATCTTTTTTTTTTTTTGAGGTGACAGCACTTAAAATCAAGTCCCTGAGTGATTCTCAAGCATACAGAACTTTTCTGTTACTATAGTTCAAATCAAGCACCCTACCATAAGTTCCCCAAGAGGTCAAATGGACTCTTCATTACTGGAATGTAGATGAACACGTCTTTATGGAATTTGTCCGGCCACATTGTAATGATGCTGCTGTTAATTCTAAATGCTCATGAAAAATGGAGTATTTCTTTGTAAGAAACGTCAAATTCAAGAGTAAAAGTAGTATAGGCAAGTAGCAGTATGCTCACATCAGGGGACTGCAATGTGAAAGGTGGTAAAATGGTAGTACAAAAAATGCCCAATGCATTAGCACAAAAGAGTGTATTGGAGCCCAGTGTGATGATACATGCTTGTAATCCCAGCACTATGGGAGGTGAGGCAGGAGGATGGAAAGTTTGAGCCCAGCCTGGGACAACTTAGCAATTTAAGGAGACCTTGTCTCAAAATTTTAAAAAATAAATAATTAAACAGGCTAGGAAGGTAGATCAGTGCAAAGGCCCTGAGTTCAACCCTCAGTACTGTAAATAAATGTATTTTTCAGAATTTCCATCTAGTAATGGGGATGGAGAGTGTTACAGAGGAGAGAGAAAGGGTCAAGAGAGAGAAGAAAGAGAAAGAAAAGAGAGAGAGACAAGGTACTTCTAGAAAGAGGGCCAGAGGCCAGCAGTCTGTTCTAGAAGATGGTGTTAAAGGAGGGCAAAGCCAGCCAGCTTTTAATACAGTGGAGAGGTAAAGATGGTTGAAATTTGGATAAATTTGACAAGATTTGCTAGTGAAACAGATATATCCTCAAAACAGGTTTTATTTCATCAGAGGAACAGAATTTTCTCTTAAATTTAGAAACATGTGGTTTCATTTTCCATGGAAGTGACATTCATGAAATCAAACACAAACTGTAATCTAAAAATGTGGATTGTAGCTAAGAATGTATCCTTTTTGCAAAAGAATCCTCAGTCTGTATTAATAAACAGACTCATTAAGTCTGAAGTACTAGATTTCAGGTTGGAGTACCTATAGAATTAGAGAGAACATGAACTTCTTACAGGTGGGTCTCAGGTGAAGCCAGGAGCTATTTCTCAACTGGGGGAAGGATATCCTGTTGGTTGTAAAGCTTACTCATTAAAATGGCTTTTAGGATATGATTGGCACCTTGTCCTTCGAAAATCACTTATTTTATTAAAGGCATTAATGATAGAAGCCATTCCCAGAGCCACTTAGAAAAGCAACAATATTTACAGCTACCAGCTCACATTTGTTGAGTGTCTACTGTCAAGGACTCTACTAGGTGCTCTACAAGGTTTACGTTATATAGTACTTATAACTGTGCTCTGATGAGGTAGGTCTTTCCTCCTGGTTTATAAATAAAGGAAGCAAAACCTAGAAAGGTTAAGTAACTTACCAAGGTTGCATGATACAAAGGGCAGAAAAATGTCTAATTCCAGAACCCATCACGTTAATCATCACATTCTGATGAAGCTGATGTCTATAGAGTTCATCTCACACATCAGTAGAGCTTGGTAAATATTTGCTACATAGATCAAGTGTTACAAGAAAGTTCAAAAGTCTGCAAGGGAAGGAAAGGAAAGAGGTGGAAAAGACAGGACAAGTCAAGCTATCTTTTTGTCTGGTAGATACTCACAGTCTGTCTGGTAGATAGACACATAAACTGGAATCTAAAAATGCAGATTGCTACACCACCTAGGACTTCCCAACATGATAAATTCTAATTAAATATTTCTCACACCCAAGTAATCATTTCTTCCACACTTTCCTAGAGTTCTAACAGTAAAAATATATATTAAATTCTTTTTTCTTCTTTATGTGTCTGAAGGCAGAAGATGTATGCACCACAGTTTCAGATATGAAATCCCTTTTTGCAAGTGCTCACACCATATATAGAGGAAGAAGAACTAACCTTTCTGTATCTAATAATTGAGACTGTGATTTAAAAGGATTTATAGACTAATGAAGATATTTGTTCTCACCATAGACGTTCATACTTTAAACTTATCCCAGATCTTTTTTTTTTTTTTTTTTTTTTTTTTGCGGTGCTGGGGATCGAACTCAGGACTCTGCACTTGCTAGGCAAGCACTTATTCCACTGAGCTATATCCCCAGCCCATCCCAGATCTATTTTTGAAGGTATTGCTGAATCCATTTTCCTCTCCTATGTTTCCACAGGGAAACAGTTGGTGGTGACACACTTCTGTCCCCAAAAGCCCACATGGGTTTTTTCCAAGTTGCATAATCAAGTTATAATATGTATTTTGTCATTAACATTATGACCCTTATTTGAAACTCTAGATTTGTTTACCCTTTGTAATTTTTACATATTTTAAAGGGCACAGTAGCATATTTAAATTTTTTCTTTCTTCTCTTTTAATCACCTTGTAACAATGACAGCTATCATGATTAGTATTGGGTGAATACCTACTCTATCTCATCCATAAATACCCTACCATATACCAAGCACAAGGAATACAATAAAGGCTGAAACAGTGTCTTTACTTTCCTGTCAGTCCTTCTAGATGCAATATTTATGTACATATTTTAAATTTTTACTGAAATTTTGTAAAGCATCCATTTCCTTGTTTGTAGGTAAAGAATATTAAGTTTAGAGAGACTAAGTAGTTAGCCTGACATTGCAGCCCAGAATTGTTTGACCCAAAGAAAAAGATGTTTCCAACATGCCACACTGCTTGGGACCAGATTATGTACATCCACACCAGAGGAACCAGTTATGTGAGGAGACTATTGCCTGCAACACCCTACCAGGAGCCTGTTAGTGAGAAGCAGAAGTAGTGAGTTCCTCAGACCCATCTGCACTTACTATATTCACCATTTCATAGTCTTCATCAAAGACAGGGAAAACACTCACTATTCCACCTCCTCATGCCCAAGTAAAAGCATCCTTACAGTTGGAAATTGTCCAAGTGAAGTGCAAAAACCTCACTGACTCTGAATTCCAAATGTGTTGATGATCTCTTATCCTATCAGAGAAGATGAAATGGCACTCACTAGATATCATTTAACTATATTAGGGATAATTTCAAACCTAATCCAGAAAAAGATTGGTTTGTCAGATGTAATCTAAATTAAGAAAGAAGACTTATTAAATTCCAATTGAAACCATCCATTCAATTAATACTGCTGCAGACGAGGGTAGAATCCATTACAGAAGAAGAGAACAGCCTTCAGGTACTTAATTTCCTCCAGACAATTCTTTCTGAGTCCACAGCTCAAATGAACATAAAAAAAAAAAACCAAGGGAGCAAAACAGAATGTAATAATTTCTGTCTTTAGCTAGTGGGTCTTAGTTTCCTCACCTGTGAAATGAGGACTCGTTTATCCACATACCCCCCTTCCAGGCATCTCCCTGACTGTACAGATTACTTTTTCCAACATCCAGATCTTTTTTCCCCTGGATCTTTTTCCTATCAAACACCCAGGTATAAATAATATCTCAAGAATTCAGGTGGAGAAAACATCTTCTTTCAGAAGGGAGGACATTATTTAGAATTTAGTTCAAACAAATAAGTTTTTTATTCCAATAACATTTATCTTGTTTTTTCTTTGAGCCCCTCTATTGCTCACGCCCTTCTTATAACAGTGAAGGTACTATTGTTTGTGTTATGGGGTTTTTTTTGTTACTTTTTCATGCCCAAGATTATAAGTAATTTGAGGACAAAAGTTATATTGTATTCATTCTGTAAAGAGTCTTTCTAACATCTAGTTTTACACATGGGAAATACAATACATCCTGCTGAGTTGAATTCAGAACATGAAAATATAATGCCAGAGACTTCAACAACAAAGAACAGCAAATACCTTCAAACGTACTTGGACTTAGTCTAGGATTCTGTAGGCTAGCACAGCAATTACAGTGTCAGATTTTGACATCAGGTTGACCTGAGATGTGGTTGCTACAGGTTGTAAGTTTTAGAGCAAATTATTTATCTATTAAACTCAACTAACACTTAAAATAAGGACTTAAGTAGTATCAGGTTATAGGGTTCACTGAAAGTAGAGTAGTACAGAGATACAATGCATTAAATACTAAATATTGGAATGCGTCAAATCAAAGCCACTCATATATGTTAAATGTCTTAACTGGTATTATTGAAAACATCTGTGTTATTCAGGCTCTAAAAAGCATTGATTCTGTGGTCTTGCCTAGTACAAGAGAGACTGTGGGTTTGCTTTAACTTCTAAGATCAGAAAATAATATTTGATATCCACATCACTGCATTTAATCTCATGCAGGTGTGGTGTTATTTTCAATGCCAGATTACCTCATTGTGAAAGACATGGTTCTGGATAAATATCTAATAAGATATTTAATAAATGTATATTAAGGCTGCAGAGAAGAAATGACTTGCTGGCAACTATGTCAGTAACCCCCCAACCCTAGTCTGTTGCACTGGCCTAAACACTGAGAAAAAAAGCAATTGACTTTTATAAAGCTTTTATTATTATAAAGCTTTGTGTTCTATTTCTACTTCTTCAGTCTTATTTTCAAAGGAAATGTACACTTTTTAGAGTTGCAGTATCTTCTCTGGTTTTCTCATATTCAAAGTTTACGTTCTACCTATCAGTTATTACATGTAACTTTCTACCAAGAAAATAATGACCTTCGAATGTTTTCTACCCTTGATTTGGTCGACACTGTGTGTAAAGTCAGGTTCTGTTCTGTTCCTGCTTGTAGCAGGGAAACAGGATATATGGAGAAGCAGGGAAAAGACACTTTTCTTTATAATGCAAAGTGAAAGTTAGAGAAAAATGATTGTAACAGACTCATAGGGAATGCATCCAAAGAAAGCTAGTTTTAACTTTCCTTCTATGTAAAAGAGATTAAAATTTTTCTCCTTTCAATGATAAAGCAAAACTTCTGATTATTTCTAACCTTTGGAGATTTATCTTAAGATTTTCTTTCACTTTAGGGGAAAAGATGAGAAGATTATATTTAATGTAGTCTATTCAACAACAGATGATTGAAATTCAATTTCTTTTTTAACATTGTCGGTTCTTAGGAAAAACAGAAGGTACTTTTCTTGTCTTCTGAAAGATTTCCTGCGACTCCTTCCCACTTTAAAGAGAATTTCCTTGGCCTCAGGCATCTCAGGGGCAATGGATTCTTTGTTTAGAGAAACTTTGCAAGGCCTCTCCTAGTCTCACAAATATGCCCTCTCATCCCCAACTCTTAGCACTGCGTTCCACTGGGAGACATGATCTGGTTTGACTCTGTTGAAATCTTTGCCTTAGGGAGCTTACATAGGTGAAATAAAAGCAACCTTGTGCAGAAAACATACTAGTTTGTAGTGTTTACCAAATTCTATGGTGCAAATATCCCCACCGTGGTTAATCTCAGGCCATCAGCATGATGTCACTAAATGAAGCCATGATATAAAAATCCCGTCTTACAGATGCAGTCAACATGAATAGTCTTGAGATAACTATATAAAGGGGAAGCATAAAAGAATTAAAAAGTGTTATGTACATGTACCAACTCCCCAGGGTGAAGGCAACCATCATATGCTGAAAATATATATTGCTAGAAATAAAGAAAAAAGAAATTCAACAATGAATTAATGAATCCACACTACCTTTGTTTTTAATGTAATTTATACAATTCTAAGTTTGCACGATTTAATTTTTAATAATTGTTATGCTTAACGACTCGCTTGCAAACACTCCTGAAATGTAGCAAACGACCTCATGAAGTAGTAAGAGCCAGTTCCAGCCCGACACTGCTAGTCCAGAAAGCTTCCCAAGTTCTCCAGTCCGGGTCACCTGCCCCTTGTGGGGGCTCCCACCATGCATTTCCCATCCTAATTGCTTAATTTTTACTCATAACCTATGAGAGCAGAGACTCGTCTAACAAGCATATCCTCAGCACTTCTATCTGGTCCTCAGCACTTCTCTCTGGCCCTCGTGACACAACACAAGTATTTGTTGAATCGTGGGCTGAATGAATGACACGGAGCCAATCTGATGTAATTTATGCATTTACTTATATTCTGCAAAGTGATCTAAAAGAACTACTTTAAAATTTATAAACAAAGAACATATGAAATAGTCATTTAGCCAGGCAGAAAGTCATGGCTTTTTTTTTTTCTCCATTCAAAAATGTGCTCAAAAAATCCGCTGAAGAAAAATGTGCTTCAGTTCCCTGAAACCCCTCTCTACTTTCCATTTGGGAGGAAAGATCAACACATTCTGCTCTTAAGGAATGCAAACCCCTTGGGGGGAGGCGAGCCTTCCTTTCAAGCCAATGGAAAGAATTTGCTTTTATTGAAGAAAAGATTTTAACAAATACACAAGGTATCAGATGTATATTTTGGAATCAATGTGTGTAAGCATCAAAAGTAAATGTGTAAATCTTAAAACTGACATGGTAGCTGGTTTTGGAAAATTAGAGCCCATAAAAAGTGGCCAGAATAAAACTGATGACTTGACTTGCTTCAAGAGTACCCAGAATCCTCTGAACAGAATCCCTAGCCTGTCCCAGGACCTAGAGCTTGCCAGAGAAGTTGGCCAAGAGACAACTCCCATCAATCTTTAAGGAAAGGAAAGCATGAGTCACAGGGAAAAGAAAAGGAAAAAAAGAATGAGAGAAGCGAGATGGAAGACCAGAGGCAAGAAGAAAAGTTGCTGCAGGAGGATGGAATGAGTAACTGGCTTCTCAGAAGGCAATCCGTGTAGGAAACCAACCAATCTGTTTTGTGCATGAGGCCCTCCACTTTTTCACTGACTTACCAATATGAGGAGTCGTTGTTATGAAAATGATCAAGAAGCAGTCATTTTGTTCTCGTGATCAGTCTAAACAAAGTGGTTGATTTGGCTTCACTTCAATTTGGCACAAATGGAGTAAAGGAGATATCAAGTGACCTTTTTTAACATGGATGCATAGTTCACTATGTTTTCTTAAGTCTGAGGAAAAGTGTTCAGCCTTGAATTTAAAGAGATAATTAGTTATTTGTGACAAAGTGTGTAAAACATAGCATATAGAAGTGTCTATCATAGACACTCAGTATGTGTTTGTTTTCTTTTCTTTCCTGTCTTTTCTTTCTCATCACAAATATCCACGTTAATTGCCTTTAAAAGATGTCTGCAAATGGGGAAATTATATAAACATTCATAATCTCTCATTGCCAAGTTTTAAGAACCCATGCTATGTGTTGGACACTCTTATAGATTCTGGGATTCAATAATAAACAAAATGTACAAAACCCTCTACTTCACAGAGGTTAAATTATTCATCCATAGCTATGTCTGACCCATAGATTTGATTTATTACCCATTATTGTCCTCTTTAATTACAGATTACTCCAGGTCAAATAATACAACTTTATTACTCATTTTTTCAATGACTTCTCTGTGTATTGTGCATTTGATCTTTATAGTGACCTTGAAACTTGGAGAAAATATATTAGCCTGAGGTCTCACTTGTGTAAGGACAGAAGGAAACTAGTGTGCCAAACTTTTAAATTCTTGCTCATAACTCTTGCTGTGGATTGAATGTCACTCAAAATTCATAGTAGAAATCTAACCCCTAAGTTGCTACTATTTAGAGGTGCAGACTCTGGAAGGTAATTATAAGTTTAGTCCCTTATAAAAGAGACCTAAGAGAGCTTTTAACCCTTTTGGACCTTCTACCCTTCTGCCATGTAAGGTTACATGAGAGCATCCATCTGTGTGAGCACAGTCCTCACCAGACACTGAATCTTCCAGGGTCTTGACCTTGTGCTTCCCAGTGTGCAACACCATAAGAAACAAAATGCTGTTGTTTGTAAATAACTCCACCCAAGGCATTTTGTTCTAGCAACCATTACCACCACAGTTTCTCTGGAGAAAATAATGACCTGAACAAATCATACATAGACCAATGTAATTGTAATAGCTTTTGCCTCCTTGGGTATAAATGTGATAGGACTACTCCAAGCATCATCTAACAAATAGTTCATTAACACTATAAAATAAATTAGAATTGAGTAAGTAAATAAAACATTGCTTAGTCTCAAAACATCATATCTGACAAGATCTAGGCAGCATGAACTGTTATCTGTATGTAATACAAAGCATTAGCATTGCAAAATTTCAAAATGGCACATGGGATAAGCCTAATAAGAACACATAGAGAAGAAAATAGGAAGACAGAATTTTTTAAAGAACACCAAGATTGAATCAGGATCTATCTGTAGCCATTGCTTGTGAGACTGCCAGTAATATCTTTTGTGGATGTATAATCAAGCTACCAAACACAATGCAGAGATAAAAAGCGAAAAAAAAAAAAAAAAGTGCCCCTGAAAGCGCACACTGTGTTGAACAAAAAGAAATATGTTAAGATTCTGCAATGTTTAGATTTTAAGTAAGTGTGTTTAGGACCCTAAAACACTGCACTTACACCTGTTATCACCATACCTCCCTCCCCTTCCCATCCCTCCCAAACTACAAAAGTCTCCTGGTTCAGTGCTTTCTATCTTAATGTCAGCTTCTTTAATCTCAGAATGCCAATATACTTCTGAGACGTTATCTTAGTAATCCTCTTAAAAGAGGGAATTCTTGAGCCAGATATCTTCCTGAAATTCACAGAGTTTTTCGAATCAGCTAAGTAAGAAAGTTAATTCCTTTGTACATCTGCAGCATTTGTCTACATTGGGGTTTCCAAATGCTTTCTGGAATTATCTAATTATCCTTTGCAACATCCCTTGGAGAGAAACAGGCAGGGGGTGATGCTGATTCTATTTTTTAAAGGGATAGAGCTAAAGCTTTGTTCCACAATGAGGAGGCTTAACCTATGGCTACATCTCTGAGAAATCGATGTTCTGATGTAAAGAGAAAACATTTAGTGACCAAAGTAGGAGTCCGTCGAATTAAAGTTGGGAGAGGTTAAAGTGGTGTGACAAAGGCATCGAGTGGATGAAGTTCTACCTGAGTCTCTTCTCCCCTTGGCAGGTGACACCCAACTCGGAGGCCATATCTCAGGTGGTGTTCTCTGGGGCGCCAGTCTGGGGAGGACCTTCTGGGGAACCTGTTACCAAACAATCTGAGAAAACACAAATCACATCCTCCTTTTTAAAGACTCAGAAACATATGTGTATTTTCTTCTAGCTCACATACATTTAAAATATTTTTCTACTATATCATTAGTCTATTCAAGCTCATACAACAAAATACTATAAACTGGGTGATTCTGAAATGAGAGTGTACCTCTTACACGAGCACTAATCCTAGTCATGAAGGCAGATTCTCTCACTTCTCGAATATCCCACCCCCTCATTCCATCACACTGGCAATTTCATGTTAGGGATTTGTGGGAGACACAAATATTTAGTCCACTGCACATGTATTAAGCATGAAATTGTTCATTTTCACTTTATAAGTTACCTAAGTTATATGATATATGTTGGTTAAAATTTCATCTCCATATGGGACTGAAAAGGGGGTAATTAATCATTGCCAAGCAAAAGTAAGGTAAATTGATGCTTTAGTATGTCTTTGTACCTGTTTTCATTAGTTTTGTAGACTTCTGGACAAAAAATAGTTCTTAATCCCTGGGCTAAGAACATCCCAACTAAAGGGCTCTTCTTATAACAATTCTTTCTTTCTAAGGGTTACGTTAGAAACAGTTACTAGATCTGGGTTCTTGGGTCCAGAAGTGGTAGAAAGGAGACCAGATTCAGAGAAGAGCAGGCGCAAGTGAGCCTTTCATGGGAATGCTGTATGGGCAAGAAGGGAGACCCAGCTCAAACCAAAAGCAGTCAGGCCAGCGACCTCCCAAAGGAAAAGGATGCATTCATATAGGAAACGTCCCTGCCCAGAATTCCTGTCCAAGTCCTCCATGTGAAATAAGAGACCCAAACTTGTAGAGTGCCCAGTCTTGATATAGGGGAAAGAAACTCTCAACCCGAAAGATATATGTTCAGATATATAAGTTCATTTTTGAACTTATATCATATAAGATATATGATATAAGATATATGAACTTTTTTCAAAAAGATATATGATATAAGTTCGTGTTCTCTAAAACAGAAGAATAAGTTTTAGGAATGACAGAGATTAACAGCAGAATATATTTATTGAGGGAAAGAAAGCTTCTGTCAGAGAGAGGGACAGAAGGGGACCCGAGAAGGTTGCCAAGGAACCTGTCTTTTCTAAGGACTTTTATAGAGCAAAACCACAACGTGAGGTGGGTCCAAGGTAGGAAACGTGGGAAATTGCAAGGCGAGCATGGGGTGGGACAAGACTATTGTCAGCCAGTAGGATTGCAAGTGTAATTGCTCATGTAAAGCTGATTAAATCGGAATCCAGTGGGGAAGCCAGTCAGGCAAGTGGACGTGAGTACAGAGCAGAAGTGGACGTGAGTATAGAAGGTCTTTCCTTTCCTGGGTTTGTAACTCTTCCTGCCTTTTTCAAGGTGATTGCTACCTATTTAGAACATCAATCCCTGATGTCCAGTCCGAGGGAGGCATGTGGATGCATTTTTTTAATCTTTTCTCTCGAGGTCTGACCCACAGTTTCAAGGCATCTTGTCTTCCGAAGTACTGGCTCCCTGAGGGCCCAGCCCTGTCTAACTACCTGTAATATTTCTATCTAGTATTTCTATCTATTCAGTTGCCTACAACAGCCTTGATGGTCAGTGTCTAGGTTCAGCTGCAGGCAGCTCCTTGGTAAGTTCTGACTAAAGACAGGATTGCAGGAGTCTGATACATGCATCTGTTATATCTATGACTGACACATGCATCTGTAGTTTAGAGCTGCTGTGTTTTTAATTCTGGGGCTACAAGTGAGGCCTGAGTCCCCATTTATGTCCTTGTTTTGTTCTGCTATGAAAGCATAAAGCAGGAATAATTCCTGCGGGGCTCCTTCCCTGCATTTAATCATTCTGTCCCCTTTAGGGTGGCCTCCAACTGTCTCATTATCTCTCTTAAGGGACTTTCAAGATAAGAGGTTATTGTGGCAAATTTTTATGTGGATTTCCACTTGATTATGGGGCTAGGCACTGTTTCCAGTGTAATTATAGGTCAGTATTTTCTTTGGTCTGGATCATAGCAAATGATCCAGCAGTCTCTGAAGTAATCCTCAAATGCAAACTAGAAAATAGAAAGCCACTGGGCTATGCTACTAACCCCCATTCTGCTGTAATTAACACTTTTTAAAGCAAACAACAACAAAAATGAAAGTTCTAACTTTTTCTGTTAAGTTGAAATATCTTCCCAGAACACCAACATTCTTTTAGGGCATTCCACATTCCTTTGATTACACTTGAAGCCAGAAATCAAGATTCTTCCCAAAGTGCAGATTAAGAGATTCTGTTAACTCTGTCGGTGAATACCTTCATGAAATATCACGAAGATTTCTCTTACCATTGTTTTGCCTTAGGCTTTAGACTTTGTAAAAGTCAGCTGTCATTTTCTAAACAGTCCAAAATAGCACACTCAACAGATCCCTGGAGCTTTGGAAATGTTAATGCCCTCCATCAGCAGTGATCTTGCCACGGGAAAATGATTTAGACACTAGGGAGAAAAGGACCCACTATCTTTACCACATTGGTTTACACCATCAAGTTCAGAAATTGTGAGAGGGAAGAATAATCAATAGGGTGTTAAGAGCAATCTCAAGAAGGCCAAGACAAAGTACTCCTGCTCTGCAAAATGCTGAGCTTAAGGAGAACTTTTGAATGCAACAAAAGAGAAATTAGCTGTAGTGGTAGAGCAAAATGAATTGCGTCTCAAGATGGACCTTGTCTTTGGGAATGACACTCAAGGCCTCCCTGCCTACTGCTGAGGGATCACGTACTATGCATGATGAAAAAGGCTTCTTTTACAGTTAAACAGCAAGGAATCCAATAACAAAACCAGAACAAATGCATTGTAAATATACACATGCAAGTTCAGAATTAGCTCACATAAATAGTCCGGAAGAGTTTTCTGGAAAGGAAAAAAAGCCTGTAGAAGAATCATCCTTGCACAAATGTAAGAAAGATGTTCTCAAAACATTACTGTACTTTCTGTAAATCTTGGTAAGATGTTTTTTCTGTATAAGTGACACAGCAGAGAAAGAGTAGAAAGTCCGTAATGACAGTAAAGGAAGTGCTCCCACACCACTCTGAATGAAGCCCCTCTGGGAAGAAAGATGTCAACTCAGTCCCAAAGTTTATTATAATAACATGTTTGATTTCCCACAGCCATCCTCCCTGTGACATGAACAGCTGTCAACAACAAAATCAGAAGAACTTGTCACTATATAGATTTCATTTGCATTTGCTTGTCCTATTTCCACACCATTGCTCAGGAGATGATTTTCAAAGAATATTTCCAGTACAAGGTTGTCCTTATTCAAGAGGCGGCCCATGGATTATTTGGCCTGATGTCTTATACATAAAATACACTTATCCTGTCAACATGGATCCCAGATGGTTGCTTATTGAATACCAGATGTATGTACCTCAAAAAGACCGGGACACAATTTGTTTAATTCTGAAATCATCCTATGAATTAACTTAAAATTCTCACTTTTCCTATGAATTAACTACTATAATCCTCACTTTTTTTGTTTTTGAGACAGAGTCTTGCTATGTAGCTCAAACTGGCCTCAAACTTGAGACCTTCTCACCTCAGTCTCCCCTGACTCAGTCTCCTCAGGGCTGAGATTATAGATATGCACCATTATGCCCAGCTCAATAGCTCTCATTTTAATGCAGCCAATTCTTATTGTTGTTATTACATTTTATAAGGCAAACACTGAATTGTCAGACACTGACCCGTGATTCTTATGGAGAACATAGGATTATACTCCTAGGAGCCCCTGGTCCCAATATTATGATTAGCCAATCAAAACATAACCTTGTTCTGTGTATGTTTTGCCAGAAAAACACCTTTATGTATGTTTATGCAAAACATATTTTTTTTTCCGTGAAACACAGCATATTCTGGTGCTCAGAAATGGTAGAAAGTACTTCAGGCTGGGCAGCCATGTAAACAGTAAAATCACTAAAAAAACTTAGGGAACCTCGTTGATCTCTCATTGTATCCTGAGGAGGAACTCTGGTGGTTATGAAAAATAAAAACAAGAGACAAGAGATGGGTCAGATGGAGGCGACCTTTTACCTGATGGGCAAGAGGACCTAACATCAGCAGTAGGGGCATTTATTTATCCTCTTGCAAAGTTAGTATCACTATAAGTAATATTGACTAGCAACTAATGACTGTATTGTGAAGGCAGGATGCTTTTCTCAGGACTGAGATAACTCGACTGATTGAGGCACTCTGGCTCTGTCCTGACCTCACACATATGACCAATTTCCAGATCCAGCACCTCCCAACAAGAAAAGAACAAACGTGTGGTATTAAATAGACCACCAAAATGACACTTGTTTATACTGTTGTCCAAGAGCTGAAATTAGTAGACAGAGCATCACTATGTTCAGCATCGGTTGGGAACATGTTCCAAGGACTTTTCTGCCACTTTGCCCGTGTCTGTGCAAATACTATGAATATTGATTTGGGGAGTAGGCAAGTTCACAAACACAAAAATCTGCCATTAATAAGGATTTACTATATATGGTGAAACTAGAGTCAGGGCATACAGTTGATCTTTCCATTGTATGAGTGGTTGTGCATATTTAATATTCAAAAGTACAGTATTATTGGAGGTAAGAATTTCATGAAAATCATTGTGTTGCACTCTTCTCTCTCTTAAGAGGAGATTCATCATGTAACTTTCTTAAACTTTCAATTGTTCTGCCAGGTCTTCCAGGGATGTGGCCAGCCCAAACCTGCCCCGGGTCTCAGATCTGCCCGTTCAGCTCCTGAGAATTTCAACACACGTTTTAGGCCCTATAATCCTGAGGAAAGACCCACAACGGCTGCAGGCACAAGCTTGGACCGACTGGTGAGTATGCTTGAATTGATGACTCCGGGAGGCTGGTGCCTTCTGTTACCAAGGTCATTCATTCTTCAAAACAGGTCATAGGATTCTAAAAATGTTGGTTGAAAATTCATCTCATTCTTATATCTGCTCCTGTTCTTAATTAGAATATTGAAAAGTAATAAGATCTTTCTTTTAGGGCAGAATTAGATTATTTAAGAAATCTTATAACTATTAATCAACTGATACAGTGACCAAATTTTCAAGTACATATTTCTTCTGAAATATTAATTGGAAAACTGAGTTGCCATTTCTTCCAGAGATATAATTACAATAGCATATTTCTTATTCATTTGCTTCAGTTCTTTTTTAAGCATGATTATTTATTCAATTATGATATAATGTTACTTTATTATGACTTTTTATATGAAAAGTTTCCAATCAAAAGTCCCTGCCAAGAAATCTCAAATTAAAGTTACTACATTTTTTCTTCTTTATATGGCTTCAGAAAGCCTGGATGCTCAGAAATAATCACTCTTTGAGTCATTTAAATGTGTGTCAGGGACTGAACAGTACCTGTCATCAGAATAATTTACTTGGAGAATATAACCATAAACATAGTAAACATGATTTTTCAAAAGTGCATTAAAAACCAAATTTGGCATAAAAAATTAAAAGCTCATATTTCAAAGAAATATTGCCTGATTACATTAATTTAATTTCTTTAATTTATAGTACTATAAACAATTTATATACCTGTAATTGTTAGTGTTGTTAATGCTGCTCTGCCAATTATCTTGATGTGAAATTAATGGATTAAAAACCTTAAGGTCATAAAGCATTTGAACCATATCTGATTGTGTCATATAAGCTCAGATCTCAAAGGTTGCTGGTTATGAAAATACTTGTATTAGTCACTGTTATAAATGACTTTATCATTTTAGTTAGTATCTTCCTACAGGGTAGAACTAGTTAAACTAGTTGCATTTGGCCTCAATGTAACTACATCTCAAGAGTTTCTCTCTATAAAAAAAAATCAAATGTACTTATGACAAAGTCTACCCATGAAGTCTCAATGTAAAGGGGTAGCTATAGTAGTTAACAACTAAATTATGTTATAAATTTAGTGCCATTTATTAGCAAATAAAATCTCCTCTCCAGCGCAGCTTTTGGAAAAGGTATCAAATTATAATTGCTTCAACCTTCTACTTTACCTTGCTTATATCTGTTTTCTATCAGCTTCATGAAAAGTTTAAATTAATTAGTCACCATTTTTCTTCTAAACAACTAATTAGATTCTGCCAAACAACTAGCTAGCTGTTTTAAAGAATGGTGATTTTCTTTAGATTCCACTGTTTGGATTCTACTTTACAAATTGGTGTGTATATCTTTCTAACTAGAAACATAAATGGTGCACTTAGGTTTGTTCCCATACCGTTCCATTTTAGTTGGCTGTAATTTAATATTTAGAAGAGTTTAGACCTTTTAAGGTTTTGCAAAATCCAATTTAATAACTAGGAAAAAATGTAACATGAATAACTTTTAGAGATCTAATCTAAGCACTGTATCTATACATAGAAATACTGTATTGTACACTTTAAAACTATGGTGGTAGATCTCATGTTGTGTTTTTATTATAATAAAATATAGTTTAAGAAAAGAACCGGGGTGCATCATGCACTTAGTTTAAATTGCATTGTATTTGAATATAATGATACCTATGACAACTAATTAATTCTTTCCCTTTAAAACAGAAAAGTACACTTTGCTCTTTTCCCCAAGAGAAATAAATACCCATCCTTAAGCAAGGGAAGTAGAACAAGAAAAATATGTTTCCCAAGACTCAATATTTATACAGTTTAACGTAACCTAGGTAAAATACACTTTGAGAATTTTATATCATGTTTGAAATCTAACAGATATGGAAACTGGAATTTGAATGTCTTATAGAGGACCTTAACTGGTAATCTTTAAAATAAACCCCCCAAAAGGATTTTGAAAGGCATACAATTGAGGATCTTCCATTTTAGGCACTCTCAAAGTAGGTATTTGGATCTATTTTTTCAAAAAATGGTTGGTAATGGCTGATCATCTGATCAAAAGCACCAGTCTCAGCACATAGGTATTCAAACAAGTCAATATTTTTCCAAACTAGCACATGATATTTACTTCATAGGTGTGACTTCAGGCTGTGTGTGACAGTTGTCCTGATTTTTATTAAATTAAATTCTAATTCCCTCCCAAATTCTAAGAATTATCAACTTGTAATTCACAGCCAGTATAAGCCACACTGAAACTACTTTCCTGAGCTCCTAAAAATGAGAGGTTCACTCCTCATCAGAGATGCACCGCAGTGATTCTCAAGAAACAAGAGTTGGCCCCTAAGCTAGTATCAGAGTCTCCATTTGCAGCCCTGGCTCCCCCAAGGCCTGCTTCCCTTTATGGGCTTCAGATAGTTCCGAACAGTGGAGAGATGGGACTGATCCACACTCAGACAGGGTGGGCTTCCAGGAGCAGCACCGGTGAATGATCCAGATGGATCTGTTACCCATTACAACCCCATGCAACTGTTTATAAACAAGGCTCATGTTACCTACTCCTGTTTTAATTTTCCCCTGAAAAGGTGTTTCCTGAATATTTATAAGAAGCATATGTCCCAGAAAAGGAGGATAATTAGAAAAGATTTCCTTTAATTTCCCTGTTTTACCAAAGAAAATGCTTCAAAGGCCAGCATCAAAAGAATTCTCCAACCACTCCACCCCTTTTCCCTAAATGAAAATATCTATAAGGCTCATGGAGTGTTACGTCTTAGTACCCTTTAAATTAGCACCCATGGTACTAACTTCAGGGTATGTTGGTAAATGTTCTTCTATCAATTTCTGTAAAGCTATTTTCATATGAACTAGTAATTAAGGAATTTGTTTTAGAAATAAAATTCCCTAACCCAAGCTGCTGCTAAAACTTATATAAAAGCATTAAAAAGAATACTTTCTTTTAAATATGTCAGTTCCATCATTTAACCTCTTATTACACTTGTAAGGAACTTGTAAATTCTTTTATATCACTAGGAAGCATTTCCGTTTGTCCCTGGAAAGTTATATGGGCCTAAAACACAGGTGAGGTAGCCAACAGCTTTCAAACACACTGTTGTAAAGTGATTTTTATTATCCAAGAATGAATGAATGTATTTGTGTAAATTCAGCTGCTGGTGAAAAGCCAGCTCACCTGAAAATATTGCAATCCTTCATGCCAACAGTCATGGCTTGTCAAGGGATCAGTGAATGTCATAGACTAATTCTGCTAACAGTTGCAGCTAGCTTTGTCTCTTTCTCTCGTTACTGACATTTACTTTAGCAGCACTCTGTCCCAGCTGAAGATTAAAGATTTTCAGATAACTAGGCCAGAGGTGATCGTTTGCATTCAGGAAGAGGTTAGTTCTCTTCCATTTCTCTCAAATTTATACTCTGTGAATTCTCTTAAATAATTTGGTATAAAACATTCTTTCAAAGAAAGTTCCAATTCATGGCAAGTATCAAAATGTAAAAATAAATCTGCATAAAGTAGCTCCACTTTTAAGATCTGAGCATCCAGAGGTTTTGAATTATCCTCCCTAAAAGGCAATTAGTTGTACAGCTCAGAAAATTAGAGCATACCGTGCCAGATAGTTCCCACACACAGCTGGGTGGGGGCTGTCTGTTACTTTACTCCAGCTCTTTCATTAAAGCTAAAAAGATATTTTAAATGCCTTAGAGAAATATAGTTTATAAAGTAAATGGCTTTTAAAAAGCCAGATGTGAAAGTTAACTCATCAAGTTGACAGTGATTTAGACCCATACACTTGTTCTGATGGTGTTGATTTCTCAGATATTCTGCTGGTCACTCTGAGGGTGTTGGAGGTGGGGTGGGTAGGATGAGAACCTGCAAAGCTAACCTTTGTACCTATGCTGTGCTATTGTGTGTAGAATAATCTCTTTTTCTTTTTCCTTTAAATTTGTTTTCCTCTTGCTTCCCAGAGGACTGTGTGGAGGACAATGCAGCATAGTGTAAGCCTTGGTCTTCTTGTTCTTCTTTTCATCCTCGTTTGTCTCTGAACAGCCATTCTGGAAGGTTCCTGAGAAACTCCACCCCACTTTCCCTTTCCAAATTATCCTGAGTGAATTGAGTACCGCACAAGGTCAACTTCTTTAGTAGTTTCCTCTCTGCTTGGTATTTGTGGTGAACAACCATTTTGGTATTCTCTCCCACTGGCAAAGTTTTCAAACTAATCTTTGTGTAAGACTACCTCATTTGGTGGCTGATTTAAATTCTGTCCCAATGTTCAGACTGTTGTTGTCTGCCTGAACAACTAGCTCTTCCCTGATAGAATATATTGGCCTTTTCTTCTTGTGCCAAGCAAATAATTACCTCACTAATAATGAGAATGAACCAACATCAGCTCTCATACGTAAGGCACTAATTTTTTCATTAGCAGGGTTATAGAAATTTAGGGGGTTAAGAAATAGTTTATGGCATAGGCTGTATTGTCTTTTTTTCTACTTGAATTTACTGGTTTCTTTTAGAGGATTCAGGGAAGGAGAGCTAGATATTTTTTATTTGAAAATAGTTTGTACTGGGGCTCTGGACAAGAACTCCTAGGTTATTTTACTTGACTTTTTATAGTAATCAAAGTAACCAGACAGTTATCCAGTGTGATTTTCAAAGTGCCTTTCCATTATAGTAAGAATCATTGACAGACATGTACCCTCTAACATCATGGACCAGGAGGGGAGGTGATGCTTGTCTGAGGAGCACATGTTTATTCATGCAGCACATCTATGACATCATGGTGCTCCACGCCTGCCTGCCCTGTCTTAAATGCAGGCAGTGCTAACACTATGTCTAAAATTCCTCCTTTAAAATTCATTTGTTTCAAAAGGAAATTGTCCCCTGAGTAGGATCCCTATTCGTCATCCCAACCCTGTGGACCCAGGGCAGTTTGGCTGTGGTGAGACTGCCTTGGAGCAGGGACATTCGCAAAGGGAAGACACAGAGAAGAGGCATGGAGGGCAGACAGCTCAAAGCTTCTGATGTTAAATGAGGAATGAGAAGAGAAAGCATCATGACTGAACAGTTTAGGGTTCAGTTAGCTCAGCCCAGTCAACAGCTCCAGTTCATGTACCTTCCAACAAAATTTTGGAGAACACCCATATTTTTCCAATCCAACCAGTCTAATCCCCTTCTCTGACCATTACCATAACCCCTGGATCTTTCTTTTCTTAAAATTTATTGTAAAAATAAAAGAAAGAAGACATATTAACAAACAGACATCCGTTTACAAAATAGCATAAGAACAATACACGCAATACTGAGTTACAGACAAAGTGGTAGGAAATTAACAGTGGTTGTTGTATTACATATTGATATCTTCAAAATGGTTTCTCAGGAAAACAAATATAGAGATGCAAGATTTATCAAATAATTGATCATTAACTGTTCCTTTTGGTAAAATCAGTAGTACAACTATGTCAGCTATCCTGTGTATACATATATGTATCTTTCCATCAGGATTACCACTCTTTGAATGTCTTAGAATGAATACAAATCATCCTTTCACTGGACTTCTCTGCTTGCATCCTATACTCTTTAGGCCAAAGAAAAAGATCTAGACATGATTCTACCAAAAATGACTGCAACTTTTGAAAATTCATTGGTGTGTCAATGGTAACAATTATGTTGTCAGTATTATTGCATACAGGTTGAAGTTCTTACAAAATGCCACCAAGATCTGCACTTATTATTTTGTTGGTTTAAAACCAAAGGCACAAAACAGCTGGCATCAGCTCCTGTTTAATGAGTAAAACAAGGTTCAGAGTAAAATGCTAGTCATAAAAATGTTCTTCCATGCCTCTTTGCGGCCATTTTGCTGTGATTTAGGAAGTCTTGGTTGTAAGGGGCTGGGAAACTGTTCATTTTAAACTGCTATGGCATTTCATTGTCACCTCAAAGGAGTCTGCATGATGATGAGCTCCACTGTTTTGTATTTCAAAAGGATGTCAAGCTGTACTTCAGAAACTACTTTATCAAACCTGGTACGATAGTGTACACCTGTATCCCCAGCACTTGGGAGGCTGAGGCAAGAGGATCCCTATGAGTTCAAGGCCAGCTTGGACTACATATTGAGTTCAAGGCCAGCATAGTGAGACCTTGTTTCAAAAAAAAAAAGGAAAAAAGAAGCTGCTTTATTACCTAGAGCATCAGCCACAGTGCTTAGGTGGAACCGATATTCCCCGTCTTCTACCCTAAGGCATGCACACACACAAACATACACTCCATCCTCGCTTGGCACAAACAGGCAAAAGTAAAGTCTCTATAACAACAGTAAATCAGACTCTCCACTTTAATTAGTTTTCTAAAGATAAATGGGTCAAAGCCAGATTGGCTTCCAGCCTCTGCTGCAGCTGAATAAATTACGCCCCATTCACCCTAGCAAACAAATGGATACTGCTCAGTCCACCTCAGATTGTGAACTGCTTGGTCTTGCCTGAGCCTGTTTTATCTATTTGCTGCAAAACCCCACTGAGACACCCCAGTTTCATTTTCAATGAACCCTTGGTAATAACAGCAGCAAAATGCAGTGAGCTTTTGAAGCAAGGATAAAATAAAAAAACATTAAAACCAAACCACCAGCTTATTCTGTCTCGATTTCTGCTCTTCTCTGGGTGACAACAGCAGCACGTGATAGCAGGGAAGGTTGCCTGTCAGGGGCTTCCTTCCACTTAGGAGGCTGACAGTTGATGAGGCCCAAGAGGCAAATATCATAAGACACACATATACAGTGACGGCTGAGCTCCAGGATATTCTGCTTATTCCACGGGTTTGAAGGATACACAAATCCAATTGACCGGTATGCACTGCTGGGACCCTGGATGGCGTGCCTGCTCCTTCCAGGGATCTTTCAGCTCATGCTCAGTGGACAGTGGACTATTTTTACTTTCTTGGGAAGCTGTTCCTTCAAGCATATGGGAGAACAGTGAAACCAAAGAGCACAGAGTGCACTTTTGGTTCAAGGAGAGTTGTGTTTAATTGCATGGGGTTGTACACCATAGGGAGAATGAAGATCTCTCACAGCTCTGACTGTGTAACTTCCTAGGAGATGCTGACATCCAGTCCGCATCATTGCTTTAGGACAAGTCCAGAGTATCGTATAGATTTCAACAGGGAAATAAAGACAAGCCACACGTTTTACTGGCGGAAAACTTTTGTACAATTTATATTCAGTGAAAGTGGTCTGAAATCGTTTTAGGGGTAATTTACCAACAAAGCCATTTTCTACTCTGGGATAAACTCTCCTTTGTTTTCAGAAACATTTAAGCAAAAGCTTTGGTGACCTCCAGGTCATAAAAAAATGAAATGTTACACTTTCAGAACCAAAACAGAACTATTACACATTTATATCTATTGCATAGAATTCAATATGCTTATTTTCTCCTTCAGAACTTAAAATTTCTTTCAGAATTTCTAGACTTCAGCTAAAACCCAAATGGATGCATTCTATAGTTATGAATCAGTAAACACATTTATTGAGTTCTTTGTTGCGTGGCACTTAGTAAAACTAGCTGCCGTGGGCAGTCTACATCATGACATGTTATTAGTGCTAACATCATCAAATGCAAGGAGTACTATTCTCAAAAGACATAGCTTTTCAAATTGGTTAGATGTGCTGTGTCTCCTTCAAAGAACAGTACTTAGAGTAGAGCTTTGTAAACCACTAGCAAACAGGACACAGGAATTTGATTTTGTAATCTAAGATAGAATACACCAAAAACCATAGAAAGTGTATTGACAAATGAATAATTGTTGACAAAACATGCAAATTGAAACCATTAAACACTGCAGCATCTTTGATACAGGCCATGTTCCCTTCTTAAGCTACAACTTTCTGCCCGAATCTTGAACAAATTAAGTGGAAACGTCATCGTCAGTTATAAACTAGTCAGGTGAAAGAGTCCATCTGCACACTCATTCCCAGTCTCTGTCCTTTATTTAACCATCTAATTGGTGTTCGGTGAATTGATTATGAAAATCTGAGTAGAGATGCCACATTAAACTGCTCAAATTATACCTTGAAAATATTTGTTCATGTGACACATCAGTGGACAGAGATATTTTATTAAATTGCTGAACAGCTTAAAGAGCCTTTTACTTGTCATAGAAAATCTACAGTAATTTTTCCTCTGTGCCGTCTGAGATATTTTCACCACTACTCCCAAATGTGAAGTTCGTGGTTGGGAGAGAGAGAGCCAGCGAAATGGGGTATTTCATGAATACCAGGTTGATATATTCGCTGTATAATCAATCAGCCCTTAACTGACTCTGGGGCCCATGGAATACTTTCTCGAGCACTGGGAATTTGGCTTTTCCATAACATACTTGGACACTCTTTACTGCTAACAATAAACCTCAGGCATAAACACTGTAGAGAAAACTAGATGAAAAGAAACCCATTTGAGTGAAAATTGACTTCCCTTCATAAGTGTTCAAGGTAGAAAGATATCTGCAATACACAATAATTTTATTACTTAAGCCCATTCATGGTCATTATCGTCAAAGGCCCTGACTTCACGTGTGTTTTCTTACACCTGAAAGGCTAGGCAAGCTATTAAAAACAAAAAGTCAGATGGATACAAAATGAATGAATCGGCAGCAGAGGTAGCACCACTATATTGCTAGCTAACAAATAATTTTCTGAAAGGTGGGTGTGCGTGATATTTTTAGAAGCTTTCCCAATACTGAATTACTGCAATGAGCCACAAAAGAGAAGATTACAGCTAAAAACAACCCAACAAGGGCGCAGTCTCACAAGTATATTTCTTGTATGTGCCAGCCGCCCACTGTGGATTGGCTCTCGGTTAGCTAATCATGAAACGCACCCATTCTCCAGGTCCCTGGGAAAGAGAGCAGCTCTTAGCTGGAGCTCAGCCTGTTACAGCAGCAGGGCAGGAAGAGAATATAGCAAAGCTGATTCTTAATACCTCCACCTGGAAGGAGCACATTACCCTGTTCACATCTCAAGAGAGTTACATGACCAAGGCAGACATCAAGAAATGAGGGATCAATATGAGACCTGTGTGTCTCATGTTCTGGACATTAACCCTGTCAACCACACAGTATGACTTAGGCAGAGATTTTTATATTTCTCCAGCTTTATATGAAAAAGAACCAATTATTCATTCATTCAACAAGTATCTATTGGCTCTAATATGTGGCCAAGCATATATAAGTAACTAGTACATATGAAAGACTTCACAATACCTTGGGAGATGACAGACTAATAAAAGTCTGATCATTTAAAACAGTCCATGCTCTGGTGAAGTGTGTTATGCCATGAACTGACCCTTCTACAGGCCTTTGGAAAAAAACTAACATTTATTTATTTATTTGCTCCCATGAAAATTAAGTCCTTGTCACAAAAGGAGTGTCTATCTTGCCCTAACAAACCATCTTTTTCTGAGTCAAATTGATTTTTAGCATCAGAAGGCTACGAAGCCCACCTGGGCTTTGAATTCAATCATAACTCAACAAGAACAAAGAAATCCCACCCCAAATCTAAGTATTATTTCTCAAAGAAGGATGGAAAAGCTGTTCCAAATGAGTAAGAGAAAAGTGGCAGTAGAAAAATAGAATGAGCCTGGACTATTTTATTAGTGGCCTTTAAATGTCTCTCCAATCCAGACAATATATATTTTAAATGAGGCTCTGATGTTGCATATTGTGAGTGCTACTCTTGTACAACTCGGTGTCATGTTTGCTTAGGCAAAGCAATTTTTCTGCTCTTCTGCTTTCTGGGTCAACCTGGTTGAAGCAAATCAAATTGTCCTCCCTTTCTCTCTCTTCCATGCATCGTCATTTAAGATCACCAAGAATTTGTGTTCTGGAACCTGCCCTTGTCTCCTTTTACAATATCAGTTTATTTCTGAACAGCATTCATGAAGGAGAACACTTTTTACAGGTTAATCAGAGAAATTGCACTGGCTGACAGCAGCAGCAAACTTATCGATTGCAGTGAAAGTCTCAGGAATGTGTATGTCATTGGCTTTGGTGTGGAATTATTTGCAAAATCTGAGAGCTTTGATTCAGCGGGAAGAGAAATTACAATACAAATTCATAAATTATTTATGTGTAATGAGGCAGGACACCAATGACTTTGTAAGTTTTATTCTAAGGGATTTTGACCTCAGAAAACTCCCCAAAGCCAACAGCATCCATTTCCATGAAAAACGTTTGCCTCTGCACTTGAAAAGCTGAGCATTTCCTTTGCTCACTTTTTGCGGCGTCTTGAGTGCTAGAAAAAGGGTTCACACAGCTCTGAGGAGAAAACTAGAGGCAGCAAACTATCTTAACTGATCTCATACACAATCTAAAACCCAGAGGCTGTCTCTAGTTCAAGGTATGTGCGCAGGAAAATGTTTCCTGTTATTTGGGAGAAAAACAAATTTTCTTATACATGGTCTTCGAGAAACAAGAAACCCTTCAAGAAGATTTTACTGGTGAGGGCTGCAGTGAACAATACTCTTCATCTTATTTGATGGGCCTCTTGACAAAACAACTTGAAGTCTCTGCATTATTTTCATTTAAATAAAAACACTTTCCTTTTCCAGGATTTTGGGGAGTGAGAAGTAATATGAATTTTGGAGAATATTTTTGGAAGAAACTAAATTTAGAGCCTCTGATCATAGTATGAAAAGGAAGGGTCCAGGTACCCAAGCAGTTATGTGTGCGCTCCTCTTTTTAACTAGTTTACACTCCTTGTGATGAAAACTGTAAGCAAGCAATTTGGAAATCATTGTATTTACTCAACAAACTAATGCTACTTTTATATAACTGTCTGTAATTCAGCACTAATTTTCAAAATTCGGGGGTAACTGGTTGTTATGAATAAACTGTGACACCCAACCTCCAGTACCGTTCGCTGCCCTAATTACTACCAAGAAACCCAGCAGGTCTTTGAGGTGGGGGAGAGGGAGAAGCTAAGATAGTGTGATCCTTTTCAGAGCAGTCCTTAAATCTTGTGAATTTTCATTTTCTTTTTCTTTCTTTTTTCTACTTGGTTTATCAATTAGAGACAGATTTCAGGTTGACGTGTTTTTCCTTATAGTTCCATTTTCATTTCATGTATTTTGCTTCTATATTTATAGTTATGAATTTATTTTCCTTACGAATTGAACTTTCATCAATATATAGTGAACTCCTCTCTCTACCAATGTTTTTGCCTTAAAATCTATTTCTTTCTCCACCTTTCCGAACACTTATGTTTCAAAGGTGATGCTTGTAAACATCATATATGTTTACATCATATATAAATCCAAGCTAACAAGTTTTGAATTTTAACTGGAGCACTTAATTCATTTAAATCTACAATATTTATTTATTTCTTCCATCTCACTTTGTGATTTCTGCTTGTCTCATTTCTGTTTTTGTAGATCAGTTGAGGATTTTTTGATCATTCTTTTTCTCTTTTAGTGTTTGGTATCTAGCCACTTTTCATTTGTTTAATGATCACTCTTGAACTTTTAACACACATCTCAAGTTATAAATCTTAGCACTTAATAACTCAGAAAATATCTAAACCTTTCTCTGGAACACAAGGACCACAGAATGCCTGAACTCTGATAACTCTTCCCACAAATTATGAGTTTCACTATGAAGTAACTTAGTTCTATCGTGTGTGTGTGTGTTGTGTGTGTGCTCGCGTGTGTGTGTGCATGTGCGTGCGTGCGAGCGCGTTCCTGCTTACACAGAACCATCCATTAGGGATCACCTCTTTTATATGCAATACATATTACAGGTTTTCCTTTACTGAGGGTTTTATTTGATGTTTTTACCCTTATTTTTGGAAGGCATCTGCATTCAATACATAGTTTTAGGTCAACAGCGATTTTTTCTGAATACCCTGGTGCTTACCTTGCATGTCTCCTGGCTTCTGCTCTTGGCATGGATCCATCTGCTACTGGTCCTTCCTTTGTAAATCATCTGTATTTTCTCTCAAGCTGGTTTTATGTCATATTTGTGCCATGTTTGTTATAATTTCCTTGTACTGTGTTTGTGTAGATTTCTTTTTAAATTTATTTTGCTTAGGATATATTGGGATTTCTGAATTTTATGACTGCTTTCTTTCATTATTGTGGAAAATTCTAAGTCATAATCTCATCATCTGATGTTTCAACCTACTTCCATCTCTTTCTTTACTCCTGTTTCATCACTGACTGGACACTTTACACACTCTTTCACTGCATCTTCCATGTCCATCAACCTTTCTTTGTCTCCTGCTAGATCAAGAATAATTTCTGAGCTCCACTTTTCAGTTTATTAAATCTGTCTTCTGTAATATGTAATTTGCCTTTAAGTCAGTCCACTGAGTTTTTAACATCAATGATTATATTTTTATTGTCTAACATGTATTTTCTTTTCCAATATGTTTGGTCCATGTTTAATAATATATTACTCATTTTTAACATTCCTGGATTTTACCTTTTCAATTTTTAAACACAGTTATTTTGTATTTTGTGTCTAAAACTTTTAATACTTGAAATGTTTTTTTGGTCGATCTAACATTTCTAAAGATTCTTCCATGTAATTCTGTATTCCCCACATATGTCGTTTTATTTATGTTTGTTTCTGTTGTGTTAGTCTTGTGTGTGAGACAGTTTATATGCCTGGGAACTTAATCAGTAGGAAGTCTTCCTTGCCTGTGCTGCAGATTATTTCTAGTTTACTCTTATGCCAAAGTTTTCCCTCTTGGACTTCCAGGGTTATGTAGTAGGGTCCAATATAGTCTCATCATGTAGGGAAGTCCCGCCTTAGTCTTCCCTGTCTAACCGCAGCCTATAAACTGATGAGAAACAAAGCCTAAGGCCGCTCAGGTCTGGAGAAGTTCAATCTCAGTACTCTTTTTCTTTACTTTCCTACTTAGCTTTTGCCTTCAAAGATTTCTTGCCATCTCGCCAAATCATAGATCCCTTTAAAGTGCTTTTTCTGTGTTTTCTGTGGTTGCATTAGTTGATTTAATGGGGAGAAGGTACTTCTATGCTTCCCAGAAAATGTACAGAAAAATAAAAACACAGGTCCACACCAATAACTTGTCCCATCTGCTATGTGCTAAAATCCTCTAACTTGGTGAAGCATTGCACATTTATGGTTATGTTTCTGTGTGCTTTGTTTCTGATGACTATTCAAGAAGCCTTGTTTCATGGGGCCATGTAGCACATTAATTCATACCGATCTGGATGTACACCTAAACTTCTGGTCCATAAAGTCAATGTCCGCACCTCAGCAACTCCATACCTTGCAGGGTTGGGCCTACTGAACCCATCCCTGCTAGGAACAAGGTTTCATTGCAAGACCTTGGCTCTTAAGCCGCAAGCTTCTCCAGAATTCCCACTGATGAATTTCTTTAAAGGACCACTTTAACTAAGCAAATGTCATACAATACCACACTTCAGAAAGGCAAACTCCGGTGCACTCCTTAGCCTGTCACCTTGTTGATACTAAGACCCTCCTGCCCCTACTTACCAATCCAGGCCAACTGAGCAAACAAGAAGAGCAAACAGTACTCACTGGAACTCCTTGCAGTGTACAGGGGAGGGGCCATTAAGGAAACTTTGATGGGCTGCGGACATCATTCAACTGCTCATTCGAATACTTCTATAGAGTGTTATACTCTAAACTATAGAGATGACTATGATTTTTAACCTAGTTAAATGTTTCATAGTACAGCCATGCATCACTTAGCAGCAGGGATATGTCCAGAGAGATGTGTCATTAAGCAATTTGGGCATTTTGCAAACATCACAGAGTGCACTCACACAAACCCATACAGTGCAGGTCAGTCGCTCATTCGGCCCCTTAATGGAATCATAAGATACAGTGAATGTAAGATGCATGAGGTTAGGGTTGATGTCACATGGCATTCTGCTTTCCAATAAGTTTTTTAATAAAGTTTTTAAAAGTATGCTGTAAATTAATAACAAAAAGTATAGTACAATGAATGCATAAACCAGTGACATAGCTGCTTACCATAGTTATCAAATACTGTGTGTTACGCATATTTGTACTGCTATCTTTTATATAGCTGGCAGAAGAGGTTTATGTAAAATAACCACAAACACATGAGGAATGCTTGGGTGTATGATACTGTGATGTCACCAGGTCATTGGAGTTCTCAGTTCTGCTATAATCTTATGGAACCACCCTTGTACCTGTGGTCTGTGACTGAAATTCTGTCATGAGTTGGAACATGAGCATTTTCGCCTCTGCAGTTGGCAAACAGCTTTCACAGAATACTCAGAAATCTATGTCACTCAAAACTCTTGACCACGTGGGCCAGTGCTGACACTTGTGTAGTGGCTACTATAGGCTATGATGATTTGGATCCTTAATGTCCCCCAAGGGCCCATGTGCTAAAGCCTTGGTCCTCAGGCCATGACTGCTGTTGGAAGGCAACAGAATTTTTAAGAAATGGGGCTGAGTTGCAGAAGCTTAGGTCACTGGAAGAATGCCTTCAAAAGGATATTAGCATTCTCTCTCTCTCTCTCTCTCTCTCTCTCTCTCTCTCTCTCTCTCTCTCTGCCCTTCCCTGCCACCATGGGGTACATTGGCATCTTCTACCATGATGGACTGTACTGGCCCAGGCCCAAAGCAACAGAGCCAAGCAACTATAAGATGAAACCTCCGAACTGTGAACCAGAATAGACCTTCTCTCCTTCTATGTTATCTTAGGTATTTTGTCACAGAGATGGAAAGCTGACTAACACATTATGCCAGCTAGATGGGCTAGCATAACATACAAAGGCATTTTAATTCATTCATTGATCATGCATTTGTTCATTAATTATCTCTGCCTCAGGCAGAGAGAGCAAGTGCAGGTAGGTGTTTGGACTCATGAAATATGTTGTCATGGGGTTCAAATGAGAACCATGAGACCAAGAAAGAAGCCAAGTGCACGTAGCCTAGCAACACTGCTCCTTTAGCAAATGCGTCCTGCCCCTCAAAGACTCTGTTTGAGGACCCTGCCCTGGAAGCACAATCCTTTCAAGTTTCCTCATGGTGTGGCATAATTGCTTTGGAAGCACACTGGAAGAGTTCAAACTTCTGACAGTGATGATGAGGAGCTTCTTAAGTCTGTCTCATTCTCTGTTTGTAAAACATTTATGACAATGATATAAGGCAATGTACCTGAAGCTGCAGGTTGGAGCCATTGCCTGCCTGAAAACTAGATATGATTCATATTGGTAATAACAATAGTAGATTAAGTTTAGCTGTTACTATTAATCATATTAATAAGCAAGAACAACATTTCAGCTGGAAGATTTCAGTTCTTTATTGGAGCCAGGCCATACTATGTAGCCTATGAGGAACACCTCTACCCCAGCCCTTGGGCTCTAAGACACTGGTAGCTTCCCCTTCATGCTTTAGCACTGAAGATGAGCCCGTAGCTGCCTCAGTGAAGACAAGGGGAGAATGGGGGTCAAACACGGTTTTAACAAACAGCTTCTGGCATTATTGTCAAATGGAATTAACAATAGAGCTTTCAAAGATGCGTCCACACGCACATAGCAGGCTTACAATGAAAACTCCCAGGGTGCGCGTCTGGGAGGTTGAGAAGAGACTCGGCTGTAGAAAAGTGTCTGAGAAGGATGCAGCTAAACGGCAGATGAAAATAACCTAGAGTTGGGATAGAGTACAGAGAGGCAAGGGACTCGTTGCTGAGAGCAGCGTGCACGCCTGTGGTCCCCTGTCGCCACTGAGGACCGTCACTGAAAAGCTTTTAAAAAGCGTTCAGCCCAGGCCAAGTAGAATTCTGGCAGAGGACATGAAGAACCCAAATTAGGTGGCGGAATTGGATGTGAAGGTGAATAGCATTTGAAATAGCCTTAAAAAAAAAACTCACTTGAAGGTGAACGCAGGGACAAGTCGCTGACTATAATTTAACTGTAAAATGATCAGTGCTTGGAGAGTAGATTTGACTATGGGGAATGACAACAAGAAGAATCTTGTAGCTATTTTTATTCACTCCCCACCCCCGCCCCATGTTGATTTCTCTCCTTTTAAAACACTAGGACAAATAGAGACACAAAGTTAAGGCTTGTGACACAAAGAAGAGGGACATACAACCCAGGTTTCTTGTTTCTCCTGGGTTTATGTATGCCTAGTTGTCCCACCTGCAGTTCCTGACTGCAGCTGGATTTGCCTTCCAGCCTATTTTAGCTTGACATATAAGAGGACTGCTGGACGGTGGTGAAGTGCTCTGGAAGAGAAAAAGGGTATTCATGTACTGGCCCATTTGTGAAGCTGGAATCAACTGAAACCAGCTCTTTGACACTTCCTCTGAGGAGACTTCCCCGGGCTGGTTCACCGTGGCATCACCAGGGGCCTGATGCCACAATCCTGCTGGTTCAGTGAGGCCTCCACCACCCCCAAAGGTCAGCCAAGAGGTGAATGGCCGCTTCGTGGGTTTACTACTATTTGTCTCTTCTCTGTCGGCCACAATCCTGGCCTGTGTTTGAGAAGAGGGAGAAAGGCACTGTTGATTAGGAGTAAAAGCGATGGCCCTATTGATTTAAAACAGTAAGAGGCTTTCAGCACAGGTTATTTAAAACACTCATGGGAGTTGTAAAAAAGCCCCTCCAGGATTACTGACTTTTGGTTAAAATCCCTATTACACATTTCAGTCTTCTGTATCCAAATCACTGCATTATCTCGAATTGAGGTCAGCTCCTTCCCAACCCTTTTGACTCAGTGTGACTCAAGCTGCTTCTTGGTTTACCAGAAACACCAAAGCCGTATTAGCCTTGGCCCGGCTCATGTCAGCTCTCAAAACAAGACTGTTTGTTTAGTAAGTGGAGCAAGATGGCAGTGAGCCAGAGTCCAAATCCTTGAAAGTGCCGGCCACAGTCCCCCTCTGTGCTGCAAATGTAGGTGCTTCCCTCACAACCATCACACGAGGAGCAGCCGCAAGCCAGACGTGGAGACCCTCCGTCGCCGCCAGGGACAACACTTCAGAACGTCTGCTCCGGGATGTTGAGAGTTGCGGGGGACTTCCAACACCTTTGCTTTACCACGGAGGACACTCTAATCCAGAATGATGAAGTCAGTGATCTAGAAATCACTCTGACTTGGAGTTCAGAATATATTTTTTGGATCTCAACTTCAAGTCCAGTAATACACCTAGAAATGCATTTTTAAAGCATAAGATCATTCCTGTTGTCATAAGCATGCTTTTAATATTATGTGCTTCTACCAAGATCAGGAATTTTGGAAAAGCTGTGTATGTGCATACATTTCAGAAGGCTGAAAAGCCACAAAAATTACAATCATCAAGTAAAAAAAGAAAAATCGAATGCGTTGGGTTCACTGGCACACTGTTCACCTTTTTCTTTTACTAAATGTCTTTTTAGAGCAATTTTAGACTTGTAAGGAAATCCCTGCCCCCCTACCATACACACAGGATGTACCCTACGTCACAGGGTGGTATTTGCTCTAATCAACAAGCTACAAGGACCATCCTTTTCATTCGAGCTCCTTTCAAACCTTAATAGGCGTTCTGTCATCAAGGTGTCATTTCGTAGTGAAAACACAAAGCATCAGAACCTTTGTTGGGTCCTTTAACTTTTCCTTTTCCGGGGCTAAAATGGGGGGGTGGGTAGAATCCTATAGAAAAGAAGAGCATGTCTAAGCTCCTTCCGAGCTTGCAAAGATAGCAGACGTTCTGTGAGTCATGACGGAGAGCTCCAGCTCCTCCTGTGAGACCCTCCAGAAATGCAGCGACGGGCAAAGGCCGTGTTCTTCCAGCCCCCGCTCTTATTTCATCAGCAATGACTTCCGCCCGGCAAAGTCGTGTCTGCAGCTCAGCATCCAGCACCACCAGCATGAGACAGACAGCAACTATTCTCAGCTGATCTGAGACTCCCGGACTCTGAGACATAAAGGCAGATTTGCTATTTCTCCCCGCACAGGCATGATTTTTATGCATAATTTTAAAATAAGGGCTCACTGCCTCCTGCCCAGCTGGGCTTGCATGGCCGTAACATGGTTTTACTGGCTTTGTTTTCCCCTCTGTGTCAGCAAACTGCCTGGAGGACGGACCTCGGGGACTGTCGGAATCTCTCGGAGGTGATTAATTACCGAGCGCCTCGTCACAGATGTTTCCCTCCTCTTAGTTCTGCGGCCCTTTGTGCCCCTTCCCCACTTTTCTCCTGCCCTGTGCTTCTCGCTCCCAGCCCCCTTCCGTGGCCACCCCACAGCTGTGACTTCTCAGGAAATTCTAGGCCACAACACAAGAAAAAAGGTGTTTTTATAGCATGGTTCATTTCCTGCAGTCAGAGCAAAAACAAGAGCAAAACATTATAAAAATGATAAACACTTGGAGGAATTTCTACTGCTCTGGTTGACACCTCCTTCGAATCTCCATCCATCTGTCCCTCCTACAGGGGCACTAGGTGGTCATATTGACTACACATAGACACTCAAATGTGCGTAGGTCACTTTCTTTTGTAAGAGTTTTTAGTGTATGTTTCTTCACTTGATTAACAGAATGTGTGATGCCGTGGGGAAAAACTATCACCTCTCCTCATCAAATGGAATGGAAGTGCAAGTGGCTTCACGTACCTCTCCCTTTCCTGAAATAGCTCCTTTGCTGCTTTCTCTTAGACCAGAGGAGTGCGGTGGGGAGGTCGCCTGCCTGTGAGAAGCAGGACTACATTATTCACATTCAAAATGACTTCTCCATCCAAGCATCTTTCTCCCCTCCTACCTGATTGTGTGTGAAAGAAACTAGCCAAGGGTCACCTTTCCTGCCACGGAGATGTAGCACCCTGCAAAGCTGAGTTAGGGAAGGGTCTGTTGCTATTGTTACTAAGGACCCCTCTGCCCACTAGACTGGCATTCTGAATGTGTGGGACTTGGGTCACCTCCAAGCCAGAGCCAGACCCACAGGAAATCAGTGTAGGATACAATGGGGGCTGCAAATCTGTGCTTTTAACAAGCGCCCCAGTGATTCTGCTGTGCACTGCTCCGCACACTAAATGGACGGCTGCTGACTCTGCAGGCCTGCCTTCCTCTTCTCTGCGTCCCCACTGCCAGCGTGTTCCATGATATTTCTTGGAAGAATGACTACTCAATTAGATGTGTATCAATGCCTCCGTGCCTCATGCATGGTAGACTTCACCTGGAAGTGAATTTCTCCAAACAGACAGCAAAGGCCCAAATGACACTTCTTGGCAATACTGGATTGAAGTTTTGCTTTCTTACTAGCTAGTGTCACTAATAATATCAGCTGCACTCTTGGCTCACTGCTCACTGTCAAGAACAAATGCTGAGAGACCCCCCCACATCCAGCCAGCAGGATGGCCTGCCTCCCAAGTCCTTTTAGAAAGATGTTGTATATAATTTATGAGTAGACTAAATGCTCTTTCTGGGCATCTGGTGGCTCACACTCTGTGTTTGGTCTTTTCCTATCGGAGAGGGGGTAAGGTGGGCTTATGTCAGTCTGTCAGTATACTGCCACTGAGAAGGGGACTGACCGCCTGCCATAGAAAGGGGTGCTGGCCAGGGAGTCGGTGCCCTGGATGTGGTCCTCTGCCTGTCCTCACACTCTTGTGTGGCTATCGAAGGCCACCTCCACTCATGGAAACTCTGATGGTCTTTTTGAGCAACACAATCATGAGTTTGCCTGTATGAGATGTGTTTGCTAGGACTCATCCAGCTCTGGGAAACAGTCCCAGCTGCAGAAAAAGAGCTGGAGGGTAAAAGGAGTGAGAACCTCGCTAAAACATGACTGATAAGGCTCCACCTACAGACACTGCCAGGCTTGAGGTTATATTTCCTTCCCAATATATCTGGCTAACATCTTTGAGAGGATATTTCTTTGTTATCCAAAATGGATTAGAGGAGGATAGAATAAAGAAACAAAACAGTCATCCTCAAGAATATCTGCAAAGAATAGAAGAGGAGAAAAATCATATTTGGATTTAATCCTCTGAAAACATTTGGCAAAATACTGAACAACTCCCCCTGCAAAATACTGAGCTCCTGCTCCAGTGTTATGAATTTTCACATGAGTTCTCAGTGTTCATAGGACCCACTGTTCCCTGGGCCCCTCACATCCTCTTCCAACAAGGATGTGGTTCCCAGCAGTGGATCTGTGTCTCACAGTGTCCTCCGCAGCTGCCACTTGCTTAGTCTGGGAGACATCCAGTTTCTCTCTCCAAAGAGTCACACCTTCCTTCCCCTTTGAGGAAGCCTGTCCCCAACCACACGGTCAAGATCTTCTGCCCAGGGGGAGTTTCTTCTCCACGGGATCTGCCAAGAAAGAAAATTTGTCAGCTCTCAAGCCATGACCGTTGAACCACTGTGTAAATGTAATTGAAATTCCTGTGTTTCCAGATGAAAACAGACTTACAGTCATTGTTGAGATGTGTGTCATGAAGAGATCTAGAAAATCTTGGGCTTTCCAAAAATCTCCACCAAGTTTTTTCTTCTTGTTGTTCTTTTTCACTTACCTTGGTCATATGTGGAACAGAAATCCCTGGGTCAGAAGTTTTGCCCATTCCCATAAATATGACTTCTTGAAACTTCCATGAGGCAAAAAGGAAGCCAGTGTGATTACTCAGCCTCTAAAGTTTCACCATGTGGTGATTCATCAAAGCAGCTGAAGGTTCTGCACATTTCTGCACTTAAATATCTTAAATATGCCCTCTGAGGCACTGCTGCCATGTAGCTTTCAAGAAGAAAGAAAGATTCACAAGAGGGATTTTCACACTGGGACAAAGCAATATAGCACACTGCCCCTTTTATCTGTGTCCTCTCGCTGGTATTGATGTCACTGCATTTGAATAAGTTCAGTCCAGTGTCCCACTTCTCCTCCCCTCGTATTTGCCATTACTCTGGAAGCTATGCAGCTTTTGCTATCTTCTGCCTGCCTACTAATAAATTTTAGGATCATTTTTAAAGATTGTCAAGCGAGTGAGAATTTTATCTCATTTAAACCCTCACTTGGCCCCTGGTCAAGTGACCTTGGACAAGTGAGTTTACTTTCTCCGGGCATCTATTCATTGTATTAACCTGAGCACTTTAAGAAATGCTGATTCCTGGGACCTGTCCCCTAGTTGCTGACCCATTCACTTCACGGTTGACTCAGGCATCTGCAGTTGGAAAGCCATGGGTGCCATGCATGCTCTAGGTGCTTGTCTTTCAAGGTGGACTTCTTGGACAGCAGCATTGATCTCCCCTGTTCACCCGGTTAGAATGGAGAAGACCCCAGGTGATTCAGAGTTCCAAGTCTGTTGAAAGGATCTGTCAATGGCAGATAATCATATTCATGGTGTGCTCAGATCCATGCCCCATGTTTGGTCCTGTGTAATCTCAAAAGGGTACCAAGGGGAAACTGCATAACAACATCTCTTGAGAGGTTTTAGCCTGGCTGGTGAAGTTCTGACTGTGTGAACTGACAAGTTTGTAAGAGATGGTGGTCATTCTTCAGTGTGGTGCTCTCAAGGGATTCAGGTTAACACTGAAATAAACATAGAAAATGGTCCTATAAGTTTAGCTTTTTCCTTTGACCTCAGAAACTCAGCCTCTCTGCAGATGTTTAGTAAAATTTGCCTTTTCTTTAGTCACATTTTCATTTGATCTGGAGGCCCCATAGCCACTCTGCTTCCACACTGCCTTAAGGGGAATCTGAGGGGGAATATAAAGTGGTTATTAGGATGGGGACTAGATGAACCAGAAGCCGTATGAGTTGAACTTGAGCTGGGTGGACCGGTTTCTTTACAGGGATGAGCAAACACATTTGTATAAATAAAGTTTTATTGGAACACAGCCCTGCTCATTCATTTCCATATGGCCTAGTGCTGCGTGCACACCACAGCAGCAGCATTCATCCCAAGGCCCTGCAAAGCCCAAGATAATTTCACCTAGCCTTCCACAGATGAAATCTGCTTATTCCTGATTTGCAGTAACCACGGGATGAAGGCAAGGTTGAGTGCTCACAGCTCACCTGAGTCCACTACTCTACTTGGTTCCACAGCCCAGTCTGTGGTCTGGTCTCAAGCAAACGTAAGCAGCTATGTGGTCAAGTGGAGCCAGGCAGAGGGCCTCAGATTGGTTCATATGCATTCTGGAACAGAAACAAGGAGAGCACCATCTTTGTACATGGAAAGCAGTCTTCGTCTGTGGAGCTGGTGGACATATTGCTGAGCATCTACATTTCTGGCAGGACTGGGAAGGATCCCGGTGAGCAAACCTTGAGTTAACTCCAGAGACAAGCTTTCTACTCAGGGTGGGAAGCAAAGACCATACCCTAGAAAAAGTGAAAGGTAAACTAATTTGTTCCCAAGCTTTTACAAGCAAGAAATTCCTTCCTCAGGGAAAGTTTTGAGCTCTTGAAATATAAACATGAAACCAATTTTGGATACTATCAGAAGTTCTTAAAATAAAAATATATGTTCTTCTGTATCATTTTCTCCCCTCATCCTAGAGCTACAGAGCAATCAAGAGTCACATCAGGTTTGATCTTTACTGTCTGAAAATCAGGAACTTATAACTACAAGACAGGAATATTTTGTACAGCAGGACAAAAAGGAGAGCCAGAGAGGGGCAGGCCGAAAAAATCTCCCCAAACACAGGTTCTGGAAATGAGACACTCTTTTCATTGAATCTAAAAATTTAATTGTTCTACTCCTGTCTTTTTGGTATCATTTCTTTGATCCTCGTTTGACTTCTGTTTCTTCCAGTGGGCATTAGTGAGCCCCAGTGGTAGTTAGTATAGGGCCCAAAGGAGGCCTGTGCACAGCAGCAGGGCTGAACTGAAGTCTAGCAAGGAGTTAGTGCCTCACCCTATCCAAAGGGCCTTCTCAGATCTGCAATTGTGAGAAATAATGAATGTTCCAAGTTGAACCAAAAAAAAGGACAAGACAAGAAGATGAAAAAGATAAAGATACTAGCAGTCTCGGGTTTGATTGCTCAAACTGTGCTCTTGCTGTTTCATCTTTCAAGTTTTTATCAAAATGGAAAATGAACAACTTTTGTGTGATCTCTCTGTACATAGATTTATTGCCAGTTTATTCCCTCATCTGGGGCTGGCTCAGCTGTGGGTCTCTGGCATGATGATACCAAAATGTGGCTGAACCCACCTTCTGCGCCAGACTTGAAATGTGCGGTTTACAAACTTCTGATAGCTTCACAGAAATGATGATGTGCTTGTGTCCAGTCATCAAGAGGAGTAGGTTATTTTTCCAAGGTTTTTTTTTTTTAATGTTCTGGAATTTTTTATAAACAGAATCCATTTGGTGGTGCTGACTGAATTGACCAGTAATGAGTTTTACTATGAGTGAATTTGATGTCAGGAGATTGTAAGAGAAGCACCAGATGTGAGGCTCTCTGTTTACAAGAAAGACACTTTTTTCTCTTTAGCCACAACAGGCAAGTTGAGAGAGGTTCACATTTTCCCTTCTATGTACATTTACGTGAAGTTTCTGGAAATCATTTTGAGGATTCTGTACATGACAAGGGCTTCCCAGGGGCAGTAGATGAGGGATTTAGGGATGAAATTGGTCTGAGCATCAGGGATGGGAAAGGATTCCAGGCTCTTCATATGCTTTATGAATTAATATCTGTATGCATTACCTGCTTAATATAGCACTCAGCCAGGAAGTCTTTGAGCCACAGGAGTTAGCCATAAACTACTCAGGGCCTCCCTTAATTTTTTGCTACATCCTTCTTCCATTTTATTTCTAACTTTGAAGTTTTAGGTAAAGATATTTTTTTTTTACTCATATTTTTCCCTTTTCCAGATTTTGCATTAGACATAGCCATGGCCATAAATCTCACTGAAGGCCAGTGCTATATAGCACCATACTATCGGCCTCTGAGCTCACAGGCTCTGGGCACTAATCCTGGGGTCTCAAGTCAGTCGTAAAATCTGCCAAGAAGTTTGGGGTCTTCCTTCCCTTGTAAAACTAGGATAAACCCAATGTTAGAGTCTGAGCAGCTCCTGCTCCTTTCCGGTTAGTCCCAAAGGAAAGCCAATACCTGGGCCTTCATTTCCTTCTCAGGTTGTCCTGAAATGTGTTGTTAGGTGTTTCCCTGTTTGCAGTGCAATTTGACTGATTTTCCTTAATCTTTGCAGTGACCCCAGGAGTGAGGTACCATCAGCTCTGTTTTCCTAATCAGAATACTAGAGTCCAGCCAAGTTAAGGGTGTTCTCTGATTTCATAGCTAAGCAGCAGAGGTAGGATTCACATCCAGGTCTTCTGATCCCACGCACCATTCTCTTTCATTGCAGCAGGCTGTACATGTGCTGGGGACCATAAAACAGGGGTAACCAAGTGAAGCAGAGTCCTAATGTGATGAAGAAGCCTGTATAAGTGCAGAGAGGGAGGAGAGAGAAGTTAGCGTGGTGGGAACGGAGGGTGCATGCATGGGAAGCAAAGAAGCAGAGGGAAGCTGGGCGTGGCGACGCATCCCTGTAATCCCAGCACCAGAGGCTGAAACAGAGAGAGATTATTAAAAAGCAAATCCAAATTTTTCAAATATGTATTAGTACATGTTTGTACTACATATTTTTACATTCCTTGGGTGGAGTTGGTACATGTACATGACACATAAGAAATCAGAATTTTGAGTAAAGTCTGTTATAGAAATGCTCGCCCTCTTTCAGTCTCTTAATGCTCCTCACACAGGCTTTAGCAAGATTTGGAAAGATTTGCTGGAGGTAGGAAAATATGGGGTATCTGTCCAGTTTCCTCCATATGGCTTTCATTACCTGTGAAGGGCCAGAGAGTGACTGCGCAGCTTCTCAGGCCAGCGGTCCGTCGCAGCTAGTCAGCTCCGTCCATGCTCCGTGAAAGCAGTCAGACACATTACATAACCAAACGAGCATAGCTGTGTTCCCACAAGATTTATTACAAAGCAGCAGCCAGATGGAGACCGCAGCTTGCTGGCCCCTTCCTTAAAACAATGCTTTTACCCTGGACTGCATATTACAGTCACCTGGGAAAACACTGAAAACTATCAGTGTCTCTCAACCTCCTCTAAATCACTGAGTCTCTTGGAAGAGCCAGGTGCCAGTCTAGATGATAAAGCAGCCTATGAAATTCTAGCGTGAAAGCGGAATGTGTCTCAGAGCGTAAACAGCACCATCAGCATCACCATGGTAGAGATTAATTGGGTCGGGGTCCTGAGGATTAAACCCATAGCCTTTGCACTGAGCTGCATCCCCAGCACGTTCTTTTTTTGGTTTTTTTTTTTTTTTTTTTTGGTACAGGGTCTCACTAAATCACACAATTGTTCAGGCTGAGCTCAAACTTGCAGTTCTCCTGCCTCAGCCTCCCAGAGTGCAGGGATTACAGGTGAACACCTCCCTGCCTACCTCAGAGATCAAATGTTTAAGCCCCAGTCCAGATCTACTGAATCCAGATCTCAGAAATTGGGGTCCAAAATCTTTGTCTTAACCACCTTCCCAGTGGTTCTCAAACACCCTCACATTTAAGAACCACGGATCTAGGGCCTTCAGAACAGGGAGTAGGCTCTGAACACCTCACTTGACTACTCCTCAAGTCAGGTATAATGTTGAGAGCCAGCATCAGAACAAGCATAAAAAATCCAGCCTCAGGCCTCCCTCCTGGCCACTGCTACACTTCCCTGAGCCTTATGGTGTTGTCTCTGAGAAGGATCCCATTGAGCTGGTATCTATGAGATGCTTGTAGTGCTAAAGACCAAATGTATGTAAAGGTCATTAAGACATTACTAAGCATGGCATAATGCCACACTTACTGCTAGTGTAATGCAGTTCCTACGCCTGCCCCGGTCCCTGGTTCTGGGTCTAGGAGGCTGATGTGGCCCAAAGGATGATTACTAAGCATCCCCTACAGTAGTACTTGAGAGCTCATTGTGTAACTTTTACCCAAACCATGGTAACTGTCCTCTGAACAGCGGCAGAGCCATAAAGGAAGACAGCAGGGGCAAGGAGAAGTACCTCCGTAGGCGAAAGGATGAGACAGTCTGCCTCACAAAGCAGGAGGAAGCACATAGGATGTGCTGAATCTATAAACACTTACATGAAGTGAACAGTGACTCTCCCCAGGTGCTTTTCGAGGAGCCTCAGAGACACACTGGGCATGTGCCACACTTTGATGTGCATTACCTGTCAGGAAGTGGGACCAGCTAGGATCAAAGCTGTGTTCACACAGATCTACCTTCCTTTATGACTAACATGTGTAATTTGCTCCTTTGAGAAAGTGAAATTCTTCGGGGGCAAATTTACAATCCTTAGATTTGATGTCCAAGAGGATAAATATTTGATGGGCAGTACCCCTCAGAACCTCTTTCCAATTATAACAGACTGAACGAACCAGCCTCTCATGCTGTGGTGATTCTCGAGTTCTCATGAGACCACAGGCGAGAAACACCTCAAGATGTCTGTTGTTTTATAAATGTGTGTTTCTGAACTGAAAGTTTCTATAATAAAGACCCTTCAGGGGCCAAATATCTTGTAGAGACTCTAGAGTTATTTCCTAGGTACTATATTAGGGAGAATGCCCAGGCCAAAATCAGTACCGTCTATAAAATTCCCTCATCATTGTCATCCTGCTTTACCAAAAGACCCTTATTTCTTTGGTTCGTCATACATGGCTGAGGATAGGCGGGTCAAAGAAACGTTTGTCAGTTTTCCTCAGACATTTTCTTATGCAGGTTAGATACTAATTTTTATGAGTAAAATGCTCTGAGAAAGCATTTTGCTGGTCAACACTGAAAAAAAGCTAAAGGAGGTTAAAAAATGAGCCAGGACGCACCAGAGCTGCAAGTGTAGCATTTGGAGCCCAGTGAGGGGTGATTGGCTCCTGCTGCTTCCCTTCTCGCCTTGCTGAAAGTTCTGGATCCCCAAGGATCCCTTTCTCAGGGCAGCCTAACTACTTTAGTACATCGGTCTGTGGAAATAGGAGCCAAGCAGGGTGTGAACGAGCTCAGAATATGCTGATTTCCAGATGTTCTTTGATTTTCAAATGCTGATTGCCCCAAAGACCATCTTCAGAGGGTGGCTGCCAGCGATTACTCGTATTTCTTTCCATGATCAAGGCAATAATTTTAAAGCCCCACAGTCTTTCTCATTAGCCCATGTCTGGGTCTCGTCTAGGTCATACGTTATTTCTCAGTATGAAAATTGCAGCTTCTCCCTGAACTGGACTGTGAAGTATTTGTACATCAGGGCTGTTTTGTTTTGTTTTTAATTTGTGGCTCCTCCCAGGATGGAAAAGTTTCCAGAAAAGGAATGAAGTTTTTTTTTTGTTTTTTTTTTGTTTTTTTATAGTGACTTTCCTTGAAAGAAAGACTATGGAATATCTACTTTTCTCTGCAGCAAAAATCTAGAAGCAAGGGACGGGAATGTGTGCATGTTTCAGGGAAAGTGGAAAAAATCCAAAATCAAGAATCCAAAAGAAAAAAGTTGTAAAGGGCACTGAGCATCACTTTCAGAGTCTAAACTCTCATGCTCTTGAATACCAAAGAAAATACAGAGTGTGGTTAAATTGAGATCATGAATGCTCAATGAAATAGTAGTTGTTTGAAATCTGTTTTATGATACCTCATTTAAATAAAGGCTTCACCTTCAAAAGGGTGACATTTGAAGAATTATAGGAGGGCAACAATGCCTACGACTAGCAAGCAGGAAAGAACTTCCCCACTGTTTAGACACGAACTTGCAGCTGCCCACTTTACCAACTCCTGAATCTTGAACCACTGCATTTCCTTTCAGTCTCTTCTAAGGAAATATGCTGCAACCCTCCCTATGGCTTTCATCAGGGTTAAGGACCCTTCCATCCGATACAGGAAGTGATCTTATGTCTCGAAGTTTTAGTGTTCTTATCTGTAAGATTCAACAAATAATGCCTGCTGAGGAGAGCTTGAGTGCTTGGTCTAAACACATCCCTCGTTAGGGGTTGGAAGGGACTTCAACCTGGCTGGGCTAGTAACAAAGTCTTGGCCTTTAATCCATGATAGAGTGAAAAATTAGTTGTGTTCTTCAAAGAAACAAATCCAAAATAAAAACCATAACAATAACAACAACAATAATAATACCTGATGAGAGTTAAATGGGATGAAATACTAAAAACTTTCAGGACTAGACCCAGTCAATAGCGAGACCTCAGCAAATAGTTGTTTCTATTTTCCTTTCACTGACATCTGCAGCCATCTCTCTGCTATAATACTTCATGCTCCTGTGACCTTCAACAACAGAGTCAGTGTGCATGAAAGTGATTCGTGTATTTTTAAGGCCTTCTACTCTAATTGTTGACGCTGTGTCCCTTTGTTTACTGATTGTCTCTGCATTGCAGTGAATTTCCAATTTGGGTTCTTTATTAACAATAAATATTTAGAAAAATAGAAATGAGACTGAGATGGTAAATTCTTACTTGTGTTCAAAGAGTTGAGAGGTAAGAACAGCCTCCTTGAGGGAAATTTCTACCTAATGATTTCTAATCTGCCCGGGTGGTAGCTGCTAGCAGAGAGACTTGGGTAACCCACACACAGTGCACAATGCTGGTAAGAACAGAGGCTGAATGTACCAGGAAGACCATTAATCAACTGTTATGGTTGATACATTGTGTCAACTTGGGGAGCCTAGAGGTTTGGCTGAGTCAGCAGGAAGCCAGGGTGCTTACTTTGTACACATCCTGAGCCTGTGGAAGAGAAGGGCGTGGATATTGTGTGAGAGCTATACTCCCCCTGGGTGGGGGTAGCCTGTTTACAACGTAAAGAAAGGAGAGAGGCCGCTTGCAGCCATTCCTCCCTTTTGCTGGTTGTTTTGCTGTGCTCTGCTGCCATGAACAGTTTGCCCTCTGCCATGTACCACTGTGTCTCTGAACCAGCCAAGTATGGCCTGAGACCTCCACGAACTGTAAGTTAAATAAACCTTTCCTTCTTTCATTTTGGGTGTTGGGTATTTCGTGTCAGCAACAAGAAAAAAGTAACCAAGACACCAACCTTGCTTAGTGACCCCATCTTGGCAACATATTTGCAGGAATCATTAACTACCGGCTGTCAGATCCTACAAGATCTAATAATTTAGCTACTCTTTGTCTTAGGTTTTTCTGAACAACCATCTCCATAGTGTTCCAAGATGACATCATCGAACCCTATGTAGGACCAAATGTGCTCTGAGAAAAACAGAATGTTGCTGGTCAGCCTCTGATGACACCTGAAAATGTGCCATGAATGAGTACATTTATTCATTCAATCCTTTAATGACCCTAAATTTTGCACACAATGAAAGGAAGTCACAGTGAGCAAGAAGTTTCACCAGTTTTAAAAGTCTGTACTAAAACCATGTAAACTGACTGCAGGAGCCCAGCCAGGAACTGATTCCCACATCACATATTGGCACCTACTTTAGGGACAGAATCACATACAAGAAGGCTCATAGTTTAGAAATGTTTTAACCCTGGTATTTCGCTGTTAGCCTCTATCTTGCCGTCGACCTTAGCTCAAGCAGGGAGTAAGGCCGTGGTCTTCCTTCTGGAATGAGGTATTGCGTTCTAACCACTGCCTTCACCGGGTCAGTTAGTTAAATGCTGTTACAATGGGCACTGTCTGAAGGGGCCTTGTTTTAGAGGTTTTCATATCAAATCACTCCCTTCCTGACACCTTCTGTCACTGATACAACCACAGAAGGCATCTTACATCTTTCACAGCTCACTTGGGGCTTCTGATGGTCTGGGCTACAAGTTTAAGAAATTTATTACTGGGGGGAAGATAAGTTGAATGTGAACACTTTGCAAATGTGAGTCACTGTTTCATTAGAATTCTGAGAACAAGAACGAATAAAAAGAAACCAAAGTGTGAAAGAGTGCTGCTCTTTGTAGGTCAAAGTAGGAAAATAAGTGTGAGCTGAGATGCAGGCACGTATCAGTATTTTTGCACGAAGCTTTCCAAGACTAATGATCTGTAGAAACTAAATGTTAATAACTTCTATGTATACAGTGTTGCATAATTTCTAAATTTGCCAGAGGATATAAATTATGAAAAATGCATATTTCTCCATAAGATGGCACCTATTCAGAAATTTAAGGTGCCTTAAATGTAAAGAACAGATCACATGGCAAATGGGGGAGGGTAAGCAAAACTCCACAGAAACTTAAAACTCAGAGAAATGGTAAAATCTGCAATGGAGGAGGTGGTAGTATTTAAGTACTCACCCAGGAGTGCTAAATAATCCTGGAGATTGCTTGTTAGCTGTGTAATTCCTCTGTATGACATACCAAAAAAATAAGAAAACACACATGTATATTTCAATTACCAAAGAATTACAAATTAAAAAATAAAATTCCAAAGGGAAGTTATGACACTGAGTTGGAATCGTTCTAGTCCCACAGCTATGGTTCTGTGAGTTAAAAGACAAAAATCTTAGAGGTACCAAATAAGTATTTGACCCTTGAGAATTTCTCTTTTTAAAAAATTTTCATGTAAAATAAAACAAAATTTCATGTCCAAAGTCATGTATATGTTCTGATAGCCACATGGGTGTACACAACATGTGTAGACATGCAGACCAGTCTATATATGGAGTCAAAGAAGAGCCCTAAATAAATAAGATTTTTTCCTGTGCCACTGTACTGAAATCAAGCCACTATATAAGTTTTTTATCTTATTTCAATCACAAGCATTAACAATAAACAGAAGGAAAGAAGACTCTGGTTTCTTTTGGTCCACAATGAAAAATGAGAAAAGAATTACCAAGTGCGCAAATATTTGCTACACAGGAACACTTAATGCATGTCTGTGTACAAGGTTTTACTACCCACTCCCAGCTAACATAACTAAATGCTATTTGAAGAGCTGTCTCTGGCCATATCATTTACAAACATTTAGGTGACAATGGGAAAAAATGCAACATTAATCTGTCTTCTATTGTTACCTCTTGCCTCTTAGGGAATCATTTTGTAAGACAAGAAGAAAAACCTTTCCAAAGGCAGATGATCATTGCTATTCCATGACAAAGTAAGAAAATAGCTAATTTTTATTAAACGTTTACTCTTTCCCAACCCCTTCCATAAGTAGCTGGTTCTTTAAAGAAATTTCACTGTGCAGCTAAGAACATGTATGTGGAAGTTTCCCACTCACCACAGTAGTTTCCTTGTCTCTATTCTCTTGTTTCCCAGTGACTCTCTACATGTCTGATGAAAGGTCATTAGCATGTGTTATAGTTTGGAACTTGTTGACCCCCCAAAACTCACCAGGCTGTGGTTCTACTGAGAGATGGTGAAACCTTTAAGAGGTGGAGACCAGAGGGAAGAAATTAGATCACTGGCAACTTTTCTTGAATAGGACACTGGGATGCTGGCCCATTCTTCTCCCTCAATTTGCTTCCTGGATGCCATGAAGTAAGTAGCTACCTCTCACAAGTGCTTACTCCATGATAAACGGTGCCATTCCACGTTCCAAAGTAAGAGGGCCAAGCGATTATGGACTGCAAGAAACTGTGAGCCAAAATAAATCTTTCTTCCTTTAAGTTATTTTCCTCAGGTGTTTTGTAACAGTAATGGAACATTGACTGCATTATGCTAAAGCATAAATCATTGACATGAACCTTTAGTCTTTACTGGATCAGTCTGATATCTTCAAACAAAATGGCAACTGGCTTTTAAAAATCAAAATTAATGTATGTTTTATAGTTTGAATAAATCTCAAAGCAATTTGGAAAAGGAGAAAGGATTCTTCTGTTGTATATTTTTCCTGAGTAAGCTATCCACTCACAAACCTGCAATTAAGGGATGGTTAGTAATAAATTAGGACTAGCAGTAGAAATCATTTTATGTACCACATTATGAAAATGAGTCAGAGATAAATAAGTTATCTAATGTAGGAAGTATCCGGGAATAAATAAAAAAAACTAACAATTTTGGAATAGTTAAGGTGAAGCATGAAGAGTTTCTCAAAGTAGAGTTCCCCAATCATCTGCAGCAGAATTATTCAAATACTGGTAAAACATAGATTATGGGATCCATTGCAGATATTCTGAACTATAATACATCTTTTCAAAAAATAGTCTTCTGTTTTAAATCTGATAGCCATTGCCTTAAAGACAGAAGACTTTGAAAAACTTGTATTTATTTTATTGCAGTAACTAGAAATAGACTTTATTTTATTTAATAGAATGCACTGTTGTGGACTGAATTAGTTCTCCCCAAAACATGTGTCCTAAGCTCCACCACCTATGAGTGAGACCTTAATTGGAAGTAAGGGTCTCTGCTGCTATAATCCAGTTTAGATGAGGTCATACTGGATGGGGTGGATCCTCAATCCAATGACTAGTGTCCTAGTCAAAAAGGGGATCTGAAGACAGAGTGAGAAAGACACGCTCAGGTGAAGGGTGTCAGGGAAGTGTAGAGGCAGAGATGCAAGGGAAGTGGCCACAAGTCAAGAGGTGCCAAGAATCTGCCAGCCACCAGCTGGGCAGAGAGTAGAACAGACCCTCCCTGGGGCCCTCTAGAAGGAACCCACCTGGCCAATGCCTTGACCAGGGACTTGGCCTCCAGGACAAGGAGCAAATAAATTTCTGTTGTTTTAGTCAGCATTGAGAGGTCTCCTGACAGCAGCCCCTCTGCGCTCCCCATTCTCAGCCCTCTACTCCCCATCAGCTCAATCCTCTAAAGAGTAGCAGCTGGCTCAGAGTTGATTTTGCCCGCCACTCTCCTAGAAAAAAGATTTGAGGGATTTCATCATTCACCAGATAGCCAATGTCACCCTGAAGTCTGAGGCTTTTAAAAATTAAGCCTGAAAACACATCTGAAAATCTGTTGCCCTGCCACAACCGATTAAAAGTGGGGAAGGAGGAATAAAGTAATCCAGAAGTGACCCTTTGTCATTTTCTCCAGATTACATCTCCCCCAGGTAGCAAGGGGGTGTCCATCACTCGGGGATCATCCACTTATAGGGCAGGCCGAGTGAAGGTCATTTTGGTATTTATTGATTCTACAGCTCTGGCATTACTCATAAGGATTTACAGTATTTAACCCACCAGGAGGAGCTGTGAACTATAAATGGCTTCCCATTTGCCAGGAGAGGCGGCCTTTTTACAAGTGACACCAGCTATGTGGTCTGCCTCACAGCTGTCTGTAATGAAAGTGTTCAGCCTTGGCCTCTTGCACAAAGGGCCACAGCCTCTCGCTTCATGGAGCTGATCCCTCCTTTGGCTCCGAATCAGCACGAGGTTGTTTAGCTTGCTAAGAAGGGTGATCTAGACATGGAGATAACAGTGTGAGAACCCGAGTTAGTAGGCTCGCACTGCTCATTTCATCTGTCAGCATCCTCCATGGCCCAAACCAGGAGTGAGAAAATGAAAGTTGAAGAGCATGAAATAGGGAAAATGGAAAATTAAGAACAGGATTTCATGAATTATGACGGGTCCTCACACATGCGACCAGGGGGTCCAGGAGACCACTGAGGGGAAGACTATGTACCTGCTGGAGAGTAACCACATAAAACAGTGAACGGTGAGAGCTTGTTTATCTAACTGAAAACGTTCCATCCTCAGAGGGGAACTAAGAGTGTTTTACATATGTGGAAAGTGTTTATTGATGATATTCTTATAAGCAACCACAGGTGAACGAGGGACTAAAATGGGTCCTGAGGCAAAAGGGAAAAAATCAACAATATCGATCTCATCTTTATTTAAAATTTTGATATTTTATTCATCACAGGACTTTTTGGACTCATTCTGAATTCTTTCAAAGATTGCATGAGAACAGTATTTATCTTGCTTGATTGCTGAGTTTTATGCATTCCCTCCCCCATTAAATTTTACACTCAAGGCAAATATTTCACCTGCCTCTTTAGAAACCAAGAAAATCTTTGTTATGAGGAGAAGATGAACATTCAGGTTTAATTAAAAATGAATTTGGAAAGAAAAGTCCCTCTGAATCAGGGGAGCAGGTTGGTGGATGAGACTGAAATAAAAAATCTTCACAAAGCAGTCTTGGCCTCACAAGGGGAAAGGTTTCCGATTCACAGACTTTTCTTTGCCGAGAGTCTTGGAATTTGAAAGTTTGCCGTGTGGATGAATGCCAGTTTGCCAATTGGTGCACACAAAACCTTTCAGACATTTCCCGCCTCTGATACGTAATTATGGTCTTCATGAATGTTCATTGCCCCAGAATGAGTCAAGGCAGAATCTGCACACAACATCAGAGCAGGGAACCGAATTCCTTCCCAGGAATATCTCCAGCACCCATCTCCAGCACTTTTTGTTTGCACATGACTTTTAGTGTTTGGCCATTTGTACCATCTACAACTATTACGTAACCCTTCCCTGGTCTATATGTTGTCTCATCAGATCCAGGAGTATCTCCACAAGGATAAGAATTATGCCTTGAAAGCATTCTTTATAATGGAACACATGGTATATATGCAGTATATCCTGGATTAGTCCATGAATTAACTCTGCGTTAGTTTCATTCTTTGTTGAATTAAATTTGCTCCTGTTTGATCCTAAGCTTTGAGAAAATCCCACCCAAAATAGGAAAAATACCAGCTCCTAGCAGTCAAGCCAGGCTGGAATGTGAAAATAAAATGTTCCAAATATATTAACCGGTATTTATTTATGCAATGTCAAACGTTTGAAGTAGGTTATAAAATTCACCCTACTTCTCAATTTAGAATTTGCTATTGCAGAGCACTTAGTAAAATTATTCCAAGTCTGTCAGCCTGCAATGTCTGAGGAGAAACCTTCAGGTCAATCTAGTCTAGCTTTTTTAACTTAACACCAAATATTAAGATTCTTTTTCCTAGTTTTATCTAATACATGACTGTGCTCCCTCCTTTAAGAAAACTGAGTTCAAAAAATCTGTTTCATAGACAGAAAAAAGCCATACTTGCTTTGCAAAAGAATTTAATTTACGTAGCAATCTCTCTCTGAGTTCCTAAAATATGATTCAATTCACCAAAACATTACTAGTGCATAACAAAGAACATCCTGTTCATCTACTATTATTTAGGGCTCCTCAGAGTTGCACTTGAGGAAAGCAAGCCCACTGCAAAATTATTGTCCTTCTCTTAAAGGGACATAGTGCCATCTACACACTTGATGAGAAACATGTGTCCAAGTTTGACAGCGGTTTAGCCAGATGTGACTCTAGTAATTACAGGTGCTGTCGAGGAAAGCTGTCCGAATACCTTGCCAGGCACCTGCCCGTGCTAGCTTCTCACTGTACGTGACCAGTGGTTGCTATTGTTGCTGTTGCTTCTGTTGTTATTGTACTAAAGGTCACTTTACTTTCCTGGAGCTGTGGTAACAAAGCAGCATAAACTTGGTTGCTTAACATAACATTATCTCACTGCTCAAAGGCTAGAGCTTGAGATTAAAGTCGTGGCAGAACCATGTTCTCTCGAAGGCCCTAGGGGAGAACCTCAGTTTCTGTAGTTTCCAGCAACCCTTGGCTTCCTTAGCCTGCAATGGCAGTGCTTCAATCTCTTCCCCACCCCACTCTCATTCTCTTCGTACTGGTGATGGAACTCAGGGCTTTGCACATGCTTGGCAAATACTCTACCACTATGCTACATTCCCCAGCCTTCTTTTCGTGGGGGAATGCCAGCTAAACTGCATGAAGAATGTATGCTACGCTGGCATGATCCATCTGAATTACATCTGCTAAGGCCTCAATCCCAGATACAGTGCTGGGATTCTGGGATGTAGAACCCTTTCAAGAACACAGTTCAATTCGTAACAGGTCTTTCTTAATCTGCAGACTATTGGGGAAAGGAGAGGAGTGCTAATCCTTTATCTAACCCCCTTGCATAGTGTACAAGGTAACATTTTACTCATTCATAAAAAATCAGTATTAGGCTTTGGAATGTCCTTTACAGGAACATGGATGGGGGAAGTTTAACCTTTCACAAGAATAACTGCAAAACATATGTCAACCTGCTGGGGGCACGGAAGGACATGCGTGAGGTGGGAGCGTGGGTTAGAAACAGGTATGTGTAGGCTAAGGATGAAAACAAGGAAGAGAGCTCACCTTGAAAACAGAAAACAAGTTCATGAACGATTGTGAGCTCTGTCTCCAGATTTCAGCGTCCTCCGCCTAGTTCATTCGCCATGGCAGCCTCTTTACACCCTGTGTGACATTCACAGGGGTGAACCAGTAGAAGCATAATAAGGACAATCTTCTTATTTTCCCTTTTGAAAACCTCATTTGTTTACATTGCATTTTGTTCACTGTGGAGGAACTCAAAGACGTAAGAGGTAATGTCAGATTCAACCATTTCAGAGGTAGAATTAAAAGAAATCACAAATCCTTCTTCTCTGAGCTTTTGTGTTAATCATAGTTTCTTATTTTTCTCCCCATGTATGTAGTGGCTTTTGGGGAATTCTACTGGTTTTGATTGGGAAAAAATGAAGCGATAAAAGACAATGCCTCCAAAACCGCAGGTAGGAAAGACCAAAATAAAACAACTACCCTAAAGTTCCCCTTTGTTTTACATATAACTTGTTGGTATTAGGCTCTGTGATGAAGTGCAGCATCCTAGACAGATAGCTTTTGGGAGGCAGAGTCTGCTTAGAGAAATGAATCTGCTAAATATGGTACCTAATAATTTTATACTAAAATATCAAATTAAATTTTCCTTTCAGGCAAGCCCCAATCCACTAATATTTTTAAATCACCTATGGTTACAAATTGATTTGACATGATTTAATAAATATTTTTAAATAATTTATAAATAGGAAGTGTTCCTACAGTGTCCTTTTGCTTTCTTAATTCTGTATGCCCCGTATAGGATGCAGCCAGCCCGGGACAAGGACCTCTGTGCTAGGGACTATCTCAGTGACGAGTCCTATCACAGAAATAGCCAAAGCAGAGGTCACAGCTCTAGAACAATTTGAAGAGGGTTCATCTGTCTGACATCAAAATGTCTGTCTTGGTGTCTTACTGTGTTTCCACTGTAAGGCCACAGAATTTGCCTTTGAATTTCTTTTTGTCTCCGGAAAGCACTGTTAAAATACACACAGGTAAACACATGACGTACATGAGGTACACACATAAATAGATCTGGAAATGCACACAGGTCCCCCAGGGGTAGTCATCCTTCAGTGCCCTCGCTGTGTACTGAGTGAAACGAAAATGGCTTGGTGTGGAAGATGAGGGTCTGGAAGGAAGGTCCAGGGCAAACAAGTGGCCTCGGGGCATCTTCGCCCACACAGAGAGGGTACAAGGAGGACCGCTGAGGTTTCGGAAGAATATGGGGGCACGAAAAGGAAAGAAGGGAACGGAAAAGGGAGCTGGCCCTGGGGAGGACCTTTTCACCTTTGCAAGTGAGCCAGGGCCGACCTTAGTAGACGCTGATGTTTAAAAACTGACGGCTGGGGAGGGGAAGGGAACAAAGCAAGGGAGTGGATCAGCAAAGCTCAAGCCCTGGGGCAGTTCTCATTGTACTTCCTGATTCTTGAAAGCGAAATCCGAAAGATTCCCAAGTGGAAAGGTTAATGGCATCCAGTCAAAGAAACAAACAAACAAAAAAGCTACAGAGAGGGAGACCTAGTAAAAATAAAGTCGTAAGAAAAAGTTTACATAGATGGCAACTTTTCCCCAAGCTTACACAAAGCACCACCCAGGGACAGAGAACTGCAAAGATCCTTCTACGCTCTCTTGCCTAATGAGAATTTCTGAAAATAAAATATACCCAGAGTGAGTCCCCATGCGGTGGTAATTTATAAGGCTTCCCGTGTGCCATGCTGATTCTGAAAGAGCCCAGTTTCCCAGTGCAACAGAGACTTTTGTAGAAAAACAAATTCTGTGGAGGTGAACTTGAATGACAGAAGGCTCCAGGGAGCTAAGATTCTCCATCTGGGCCTGTGACTGCACCTCAGATTCTCTCAACCACAACCTCCCTCAGGAGCTCACTTCTTCATCCTTGAAAATGGAGAGGAACAATCGGCCTTTGCCTTGGGTAGAAAAGTCTGCTGAATTACCAGCAGCTCTGGAGAAATGCAGAGTATGGCTAGGTCCTAGGTCTGTCCTCCCTCCGTGACATGAGCTCCCACCCTCACTTCCTCTGTCTTGAATTTAAACAAAAATAACCGGACGTGGAACAGGAAAGGATAATTACTAAGGGGACCGGACCCTCACTGCGTACCCTCAGCACATGTCCCGGATGGCTTTGCGTCAACAGTGGACGTTTCAGGAAAACTCCAGATGATTCTAGGGAGGCCAGGACGTACTTGTAATTAAACCACAGGACTCAGGACTATGAAGAAATTGAAAACAAAGGGCAAGAAGGAGAGAAGAAAAGAGATACGAGGGGAAAAAAGAGATAGATAACCAGGATTCTGCTTTGGCATTCTGGGGCTCCTGGCATGTTTTTTCCCATCCCTCCCCACTCCTGTGTGCCAGAAGCTTCTACAAAGAAGTGCAACTTTGCCACCCGTGTAGAGCAGTGAGGCATGGGAACAGTGCATGCTGAGGCCGGCCAGGTCTCAGAACCACAGGAGCCTTGCAGAGCTGGACTCAGCAGCAGTGGAAGGCTGAGTGGACATGGGCTGGGTGGGAACAGAAGGGGCCCTCGCACAAGCCCTAGCTCATCCTCATCCACGCTAAATGCTGCACATCTTGGGGCTGGTGGCTCAGCACACCTGTAGAGCCATGCTGTCCTCTTGTCCAGCCTGTTGTGTCCCAGAAGGCTAAAGATAAGGCTGCACCTAAGGGCTTGCTTGTCTTTAGGGTCTGGCTGAGCTTGGCCAGCGGGGCACGCACAGAAGCTATAGGAGCAGAATGAGGTCCAGTGTGTGCTCCTGGCATGTCTGCTGCAGACTGCCTGAGCACCTCCCCCACAGGCCACAGCTCCCCTCTGCTACCCTGACAGACTCTCCCCCCTATACTTCAGTTCTGGAAGTGACAGCTTTTCCCTCTGGTGATTTACCTTGGCTTCTCTTTCTTATAGTTTTCAACCAACACCTTGCTCTCACTTTTGGATCAAGTCCTTACTGAGCGATGGTCAAATTAGCTGAGTTGATTAGGATGGTCAGTCTCTACTGAGGCCCAGTTGACCTCATCCTCAAGAGACCAATTCTGAATTGCACCATCCCTATTCCCTGGTAGGCCTCTCCGAGATGGCTAAGACCCCGGGGCATCAGCCTTGACTGAGAAAGGGCTTCATGTGTAAACATCAAAAAAATGGCCAACGGGGTTCTTTAAAAAGGGAAGGATCAACATGGCCCTAGGCTAAGGGCCATGGAAGCCCTTTCTCTTGGTCAGGGTCAGCAGATAGCCTGCGATAAGAGTCCCTGGCCTCTGCAGCACACCAAGCGCAGTAATTTCAGGTAACATTCAGGTCAAGCAGATGCCAATCGCCGGGAAAGGAGGGAGATGGGAGTTTGTGCCAGAGTCACCCTGCCTCAGAGAGTGTAAGCCTCTTTGCTGAGCCACTCAGCAAGGGAGGAAGCAGAAATCCAGACCACTTTGAGCTCATTGCCTGGAAACCCTTCTCATCATCTCATCCAAAACCTATTTTTTTTGTAATTTAATGTTTAACAAATCATGAGTGTTTGAGGTAACGTGAGATTCCTTTATGCTCCCTCATCCCCAAACTCTCATGAAAATGAGATGCTTCTCCTCACTTGGGGATTTGGGAGAGAAAAGAAAATAAAACAGTCCAGATCTAGGTCAGCAGACATGCGGGATAAGTAGGCCTCTCCACTAATTATCACGTTCCTGGAGAAAAAGAGCGATGGGGAAGTGCGAGGAATGTATGTATCTCTCTCTGAAAGGCTCCATAACAGATTCAGCAAAGTAGCACGTACGCCTTCCAAGTGGAATAGTAATCACACATACTGCAAATGAAAATTCCGGAAAGCTTCGATGCTGAAAATTCAGCCAGTCACCTGACAGAGCTAATTAAAGTTCTGGGGCTGTTAATTAGTACAATCAGCACTCCATATCCACAGGCTCCACATCCCCAGATTCAACCAACTGTGGATCAAAAATACTTGTTTTACAAAAGTGTCTGCACTGCACACATACAGGTATGTTTGTCTTGTCATCATCTCCTAAATAACAGAGTATAACAACTATTTACATAGCGTTTACATTGGCTTAAGCTTTATAAGTAATCTAGAAAAACGTAAAGCATATGGGAGGATGTGTGTATTGGTTCCGTGTGACCACTACTCCATTTTACCTAAAGGGGCTTGGACATCTGTGTATTTGGGTGTCCAGGAAGGGTTCCCACACATCCAGAGAGATGACTGTATTTACTAAATTGTGGAACTAAACCTTTAACTCTACCATTCTTGCTTCAAGAATGAAAATACATGGGAGAAGGCAGCTAGGTAGAGGCAGCTCAAGAAATCTCTGTAGTAACATGGCAGGTCTGATTTTGACTGTGGGAGAGGTCACCGCAAGCTGCAGAGAGGATAAAGTTGCACAGAGGCAGCACACGCATGCGCCCATACATAACTTTGTGCATGTAAAGATGGTGAAATAGGAATAACCACTGTACTGTTTTCTCCAACTGTTTGCATATCTATTATTATTTACAATGTGAAGTGAAAAGAACAATTTTTCAAAGTGTGCCGTGAGAGAGCTAGCCTGAGTGTCAGCTTGCTAACTGTTCACAAAGCGGTATTCGAACCTTCCTCAAGCTCACGTTTTTCAGCTAGTGACTATGAAGAAAGAACACACATCTGAGAACAAGTCCTGCACAGCATGAAACATACTTTCTTTCTTCCTTAATTGCCTGAACACTGTGTTCATATAATTTGCACCAAGAACAAATGGATTTGTACCCATGGCCACATGTGCTTAATAAAGGCGATATAATGGTTTTCTGCAACGCTGTAACAGTGAACATCTTCTCTCACAGATGCTTGGCTTCTGAAGCGTCTCCTACAGCATCACGTACTCACAGGCCTGTTCCTTCCTCCTCTGCTCCCCTACTCAAACTGTCACCCTCTCAGGAGTGAGCGAGTCCTGGTGGACTCTGCATCAGTGTCTATGTAAGATCCTTTTTTTTAAGCGATGAGGCTCTCTCCATAATGCGGCCGTCAACTGAAAAAGATATTTACTGAGTACCGACCATGTGTTCAACACTCAGCGAACTGCCCAAAAGGTACAAAATGTATAAGATACTGTTCTATACCAGGGGCATAAAGATGTTTTATAGAGACAATACCTACCCAAATGAAGCAATAAACAAACCAAATGCAGGAGATACTGATAAAATAAAGTGTTCATTTGTGCGATAGGATGATCAAAATAAATGTCACTCTCGAGGGTGTCTTCTCACTCCAAACTCTCCGATGCAATTTGCAGCACAAAGAACGGGAAAAGAATTTAACTAAAGCTACTGGGAGGTGCGTTTTACTCATGAGCGCATCCCAAGTGCAGTGCCTGTCCTCAGCAAGCTCAGGGCAAATGCCCAGTGAGTCAATAAATGCAGAGTGTGAAGGAGACACGAAGAACTCGATTATCTGTGAAGCCTTCAGACCTGAGACATCTGAACTCAGCTCCAAAGGAGGAGTCACAGACTGTCGGCTTTCAGGGTAAACTCAGCTATACAGAAGCCTTTCGTTCAGGCTGTGCTCCTGATGGCGATGGCGATGGTGATGGCGATGGCGGTGATGAATGGGGATGGTGGTGGTGATGGTCATGGTAGGGACAGAGTTCATAGTCATGATCATGATGGAGAGGAGTTTAGAGGTGGAGAGAGAAACTGAAAATCAGGAGGCTCCATGTGTAAATCCATGTATTTCTGTTGTAAAATAACATCTACCTCTTCTGGCCCTGTTTCTATGGAGGGCCAAGCCAGGCCTCCTCTTCCCTTTCCTGGGGAGCTTTCTCCCCAGTTTGTACCATGTTTTGCCCTCTCACTTCTCTCCCCAACCAAGACCAGATGTCAATTTCCTTTTACCTCTGTGTGTGCTGTACTGTTTTCTGATGGAAGAGAAATGAGTCCCCATACACAAACCATTAAAAGTGGAAAAATGGAAGATAGTTAAAGAGAGATTAACATTTCAACAGAAATGTCAGGGAACATCTCTTGTGAAAATGAAGGATGAAATAAAACAATGAAATTTCTAAGCCATTACTATCAATCTAAGTTTGTCTTTCAAAAGAACAGAAATAATCTCCTCATCCTGTCAGCTGCTACCTTCTCGATGTGGCCTTTCATGAAGAGCCCGTGCAAAATGGTAGCCTGTCTCCCCACCCATCTCTACACATACTTCCAACCCCATGTGTCCCCTTCGCTTACCTGGCCAGTGAACTGTACATTTCACTGGCTTATCCTATGCCTGGCTGGGACCTCCCAGTGAGAATATAGGGTCCAGGAAGAAAGGGCTTTTATTTTCACGTATTCAGTACCCATCCATTATACCTGAGATTTCTGGAGTAGGTATAGTAGATGCCCCGTGAATTGATAAAACAATGAACAAACTAAACCCACTTTTCTTATTTTCTTTACCTGTGTAATCTCTACCGAAAGGATGATGAGGCTGTGCTTGGGTAGAGAGGGAGGAGATAATCTCTTCCAGTGGACAAATTTGCTTCTTGGAAGTAGAGTGGGCAAGGGCTAGAGCAGGCAGGAGTACATGGAGAGGGAAGCAGGACTCAGGAAGAAGTAGAGTCTATTTCAAGTGGGAAAGTGTATTATTGGCTGTCAGGTGAGAGTCTCAGAGGTGTGGAAAGGTCACTGGGCATCTGCTGCTGGACATCAGTCTGGACCATTGCCCGTTAGTCTGGTTTTCCCAGTGCTGTACCTATGTGTCCTTCTAGTCCACATTTGGGCTATTCTGGTGCTGTTAATCAGGTCCTCCAGAAGAGAGGATAAACCGCTTCCTGTATGCAGTAAAGCCTTGTGGGAAACTTCTTCAGATAAAACTTCTCTGGCCCAAACTCCTGCCTTTGTAGCAAATGCAAAATATAGTTTGCTTTCCATTACCCAAACTGCTGTCCAAAGCTAGTGTTGGCTTAATCTATACGAGTCTTTGAACATGTTCCACTTGATAGGAGCTCTGGTCTTAGTACATTCTCGTAAAACACACACACACACACACACACACACGCACACACATGCTTATTCAAAATACGGCTCAAGGAGCGCCTGAGGAACCTCTTCCTACACCTCCAGTAGTAGAACAGGACCCAGGGACCTGCTTTCTGTGCCTCCTTTTGGTCACTTAATACTTCTCCTCTCAGTAGCTGCTTGTGTCATCTCTGAGATGTGGTGTGCACACACGTGAGTGGTTCTGTTCTTAGAGACACCTGCAGAAATCTCAGCCAAGAGAATGTGCTCAGACCATGAAGCTGCCCCTCGGGTACCCTCCCTGGAAATGGATTGGTTTGGGGAAAGTGTTTGCAATGCTTGGAAGCCACCAAGACATGTCACCATTGGTACTGTTACCATTGGTACCATGTCACCATTGGTACTGTTAACCTTCCCTCCTTCACTGAAATGTCAGTGCCTCTACTTTTTTCCATTTGTTCTCATTTTTATCAACTTTGAGCAAAAGCTCACTAGTGTCTGCTTTTGAAAAATCTCACTACCACCCTTCGTGTATTCAATTTCTCTCCCTCTGCTCCCAATCTTGTCAGTGTTTATATCACATTTAACCACCATTTGCTTTGTTGCCTATAACTCTCCAGAGCAGAAGGGTAAGGGCCTTGGCCTTTGTATCTCTGTAGCCCCAAAGCCGCCTAATAGAGTATCCACCCTGAGAGAGTCCTCAACACATTTTACTGACTGAACACATGCAGTGACACAGCTACTCCCACAGCACCATAGTATGTGGTGCCGCTGCCATAACGGGAAAGGAAGAACCGTGAACTATTATGGCAGCAGTTCCACATGTGCAAAAATTAAATAAAGTGAAGAAATATTTTCAATTATTGTGATATGACTCATTGATCCTGAGAAACAGACTTATAATCAGAGAACTAAAAAGCAAGATTAAATCTGGAAATTAAAAGATCTCCAAGGAGCATTATAAAGTTAAAGTCACAGAGGGAAATGAGGTCGCTTAGGCTCCTGCTTAACCCTGTGGGTCTCAGTTTTTATATTTCTGAATTCACTGAGGGCTGTTGTTATGGTTGGTGTCTAGATGGTCCCCAGGGCTTCATGGGGTCATGGGGGTGGGCTTTTCTTAGAGGTAGCTGAATCTAGAGTTTGTGACTGATTCATAGAGCCATGGCTGAGATTCAGGGTGCTGGGATTAAACTGGGTGATTGCTGGATGAGTCCACTGGTTGGATTGGTACCATCCTAACCCCAGTGGTCTGGATAAGATAAAAGGGGCAGAAAGAGGCTTCTGTTGCCCTTTCGCTCTCTTGCTTTTGGTATCTTCCATCTCTGTGAATGACTGCCTCTCTGTCCTGCCACCCTGCCTTGGAGCCAGCCAATTATAGACTGAAACCTCTGCAAATTGTGAGCTAAATAAGCCTTTCTCCCTTAACTTGTGGTTGTCGGGTAATTTGTCTCAGGAACAAGAAAATCAAGACAGAATTTTGTACCAAAGAAGTGAGGTAATTGCTGTGACTGTATCTGACCATGTGGTTCAAGAACCTTTGGGAATGGCTTGCGGGAAGAGTTTGGAAAGGTTCAGACTGCTGCCTGACCGAGTATTGCTGGAACACCTTAGACTGTTCTATATGGGAGATTCTGGCCAGAGCTCAGAAGAGCAGAAAATTGGTAAAGACCAGGCTTGGGAGGTTTCTGCTGGGAAGAAGGACTGCACTGGGTGCTGGACTCCACACGATGTGTGTTATGGCTTGGCGAAAAGTTTGTCTGCATTTTGCTCCTGTCCAGAGACTTTGCCTGAAGCTAAGACTAAAGGCAGCAGACTAATTAAACTGGCAGAAGAAATTTCAAGGCAGTCACATATTAAGGGGATGGCATGGCTATTGCTGGGGGCTTTTAGCCAGATATATGTAGAGAATCAAGAGCAGAGAGCCCAGCAGAATGATTTAAACTGCTGTGAGTTGGGCCAGAAGGGAAGCTCCAGTAAAGCTGTGGACCACAAAGCTAGATCAGAAGAGATCTGCATTGCTGAGAGGGAACAGGAAAATACAGAAGATGCCTTAGGGCATCTCAAGCAGCAGCAAGTCTGCACCCTTTGTAGCCTCAAAGCTGCAAAGGTGAAAGACTTAGCTTTGAGGAGAAAGCCACAGAGAATCATGTTCCAGAATGGTAGCAGCCACACCATGTACAAGGATGGCAGCAGCCTACAGAATTTGTTCCTCAGAATTGCATTCATAGTGCTCAGTGATCCAGGCACTCAACCCCTACAACCAAGAGAGAGGGAAGCCTGGCCACTGCTCCAGCTGACAGCAAACCTTGGAAGCAACCACGTGGGGCTGGTTTTAGGCACACACAGAATGCAAGAGTTACGCAGTAAAGAAGGCTCCGCCCAGACTTTAGAAGCCCTGGGAGGCCAGGCAGTATGCCCCTGAGAGGGGCAGTGTATGAAGCTGTGAATGTGAAACCAAAGGTCCCGTGGAGACCCCAGAAGTTTGGAAAAGCCAGGAACATGGATCATCTAAGGAAAGCTAAGCAGAAGGAGCAGAGCAGGCCTAAGAGAAAAGCTATGGAGCTGTAACCACTGGAAGTGCTGCAGGGGTGGAGACATCCAAGGCCTTTGGAGCTCACAACTTGCCTCAGATTGCCTAGGAGGGTGCGCATGGAACTACAGGACTTCATGTGTGCCCCGCTGGATTTTGGACTTGCTTTGGTCCCACTCCTGTGTGTCCCCCTTTTGTTCTGGTGGCTTTTGCTATTTTCCAGTGCCATGAACTGTTGCCTTCTTACATGTGTCACTCTGCCTTAGAGCCAGCCTATTGTGGACTGAAACCTTCATAAACTGTGAGCTAAATAAAGCTTTCCTTCCTTAATTGTGGGCATCAGGTATTTTGTCTCAGCAGTGAAAGAAAAGTAACTAAGACAGAAGTCTTAAAGGAAATACAGATTCCTAGACTACAGTTGTTGAGTGTGTACTTACAGCTTGTGAAGCAAACACCAGGGTCTGTGCAGTCCCAATATGCCCTAGCCTTCGCACTAAGCTACCTATATACCCAGATTTTTTTTAAAGACAGGTCCTTACTAAGTTTCCCAGATGGGACTCAAGTTTGAAATCCTCCTGCCTCAGCCTCCCAGAATATCTTTTCCTTTTAAAGACCACTATAGACTCTGCATGATTTTCACTCACTATATTTCCCCCAAATCTTTTACATCAGATCTTAAATAAGCATATTCTTAACAGTTCTATTTTTCAGAAAGCTTAAGAGAGAAGAATGGCAAACTTTTCTTTTATGCTGGAGTCACCTCTTCAGACAGGAGAAGCAAAATCATATCCTAGATATAAGTTCTAGCTTCTTGGAAATGTGAACCTTCCTCTCGATGATATAAATAATGATATGAGAAAGTCAGTGGCACATCTTGTCTCTGTGTTCGAGAAGGAATGTCCACTTCTGCTTATCTTTGAGAAACTTTGAGAATCTCTCTACCTTCTCACATAGAAAGGATACACATCACTACTGCACAGAGATTTCCCTTTATGTCCATGATTTGACTTGGAAGAGAAGCTTGTCTTTCTACATAGAAAATAACATCGAAAAATAAAGAAATAAGAACTATTTTTGAAAGGCTATTTAATGATCCCTTTATTCTACTAAAAAAAATGAAGAGCTTGAAGCATGTCAGAGTTTTGATTCATAGATCACAGTGGGATGTTATGAAAATGCAGAGGTAGTTCCTAATGAGAAAGAACAATAATCAAATTGGTGAATCTTATAAAATTAGGGTGCAAAGTACGTTTGGGTTCTGTCCTTGTTAGCAAACTCAACATTCCCCCCTGTCGAGCCGGAATAATAGTCATTTCATGACTGGCTGAGCATCAGAGATAAACACCACTCTTCAAGGAAGGACTCAAAACACAACCTAAGATGGAGACTGACGTGACCCAGTCATTACCCTAATTATTTCTACTCCAAGCTCCTTTTGCTGAGATCAGTTTTGAGGTGATGAAGGCCCCTCTCTAACTGCTGTGGCTCAGCTGCACCTATTAGCTGGAAGACCCTGGCGTTTCAACTTTAAGATGCCAATGTGTTTCCACAGCATTTTTACACTTAGCTGCAATGGGAAGGTGATTCCTCCAAGTGCTTTGAATTTGGTTGAGTCAGAGTTACTGTCTGACTCCTCAACCTTGTTCGCGAGTACAATGTAACAGAAAAAGGCAAAGCTCTTTCAAGTCCCCAGGGATTCCTGTGGCAAGGTGGTGGAAATTTTGTTTTCTTTACTACTTTCCATTTCATAAGAGAAATAGTCTCAAGGAGAGGATTTCTAATGCAATTTTGTTAGATACAGTCCATTAAATATGTAGGGCTGGATTTCCAACCTGTGCCTGCAGCCCTGAGGGAGAACTCTCCCTTTGTCATGGAAACCCAGGAGAGGTGTACAGCTGCACTGTTTTATGAATTAAAAATCTAGAAGGAAAGCTTTTTCTGTTTTAAAGCCAGGGGGAGTTTTTAGGACTTTCACCTTTGTGTGCCTAAAGTTTACAGCATTGTACCTTAAAGACGCTCCTGCTACAACCTGAAGATGATATTTCTGCTAATGGTCAAGTAACGTGGTGGATGATAGATAGACAGATAGATGGACAGCAGGGATGGATGGATGGATGGATGGATGGATGGATGGATGGAGAGAGAACAGGGATGGATGGGTAGATAAATACACGATCGATAGATAGCAGGGACGGACGGGCGGGTAGAAGGAGAACAGGGATGGTTGGATGGATAAGTACATGATGGACAGATGATAGAGAGACGAGAGAGATGACAGAGATGGACGGATGGGAAGTAGGTGAGGTGGATGTATGGGTGGAGAGCGAGGACAAGGGTGGATAGATGGGTAGGGAGGGAGACAGACAGACAGACAGACAGACAGACAGACAGACACACTAAGCATTGAAGGAGCATATAATATTGGCAGATACTATATCAACAACATGGGCTCGCAGCCAAAGCCTGTGACTGCAGTATAAATACTCTGTAGCTATGCGCTGCCGTGAAATAACCCATGGTGTAGTGCATAGCTATAGAGCAACTCGGCAAATGCCATCTGGTCCTTCTGTTTTTGGACCTCCGAGGGAAGAAAGGGTTGAAATAAATATTAGCCTTAAAAATATGTAGTCTTATATTTGTTTGGAGGCCTCTAACCCTGGGCATTGTAAGAAAAGCCCTAGAAAATTTAGAACAACTCGAACCATGGTGGTATTAAACAAAAAAAAAGGCCCAAAGTGGGAAGTCAGAGGGCCACTAGACTCAGGGCTGTGCAGAAGAGGGCTCAGGACATGCACTAACATCTCAGGGGAGAGTACAAAGACGTCCAGAGTGCTAGTCCGTCCACACCTCAGCCCAATATGTTTTTCTCCCTCTTTAAAATGAGTGAGATCGGCCAATAGGCCCCAGGGCCGTAGGAGACATTAACACTTTTCGCCTCCCCAGTCTGTTCGAAAGGTTAGTGTAAGACTGCGGGCTTTGGACGCCAACACCGGCTTGCGGCCAAAGCCTGTGACTGCACTGTGTGATTAAGGCCAGGCCATTTCGCTCCTCACCGCCTCTGTGTCCTCCCCGTCCCGTGGCTTATGACAACTAAGCAATGAGACCTGAGTAGTGTGTTTAACAGGGTCCCCTTCCACGGAGCAAGTTCTGATGACATCTCACTAAAAAATGTCCCCATAGAGCTGCTCAGTTCACTTAACCGAGAGAGGGGACACCAGTACCTACCTCCGGCATTCTGTGCAAATGGGAGGTGACTGCGGATGTCCCCAGGGCCGGTGCTTGTCACTGCTGTCACCACCCTTGCTACCCCTTGTACTGGCATCTGACTCTGATCCTAATCACAAGTAGATCATAGCTCCCTGAGGACAAGGGGGGCATTCAGGGGCGGGCAGACCATGCAGTTACCTGACACAGAGCATTTAAATCACTAGAGCTCGATTTAATGCTCTGCTCTCACTGCACTGAAATCCTTCGTTCTTGCCCTGGGCTCACCGGTCACACAGCTGGTCCTGACAATAAACACCGTTTCCAGCCAGGCTTAATTCTTGGTACAAAGGGTTTGCATTTGATGCTGGATGGATTGAATTGGCAGTGCCACTGGTGAGTGACAACAGCATGGGATGAACTGCTTTGAGATCCACTTTTGGGACTCATAACTGTGCCTGTGATGACAAACTTATTGGGCCAGTGCCAGAGTCAGGGATGACAGTGCTGATTCTGAGTGGGTTCTAGACACACAAAAATGGATGGCGTATTGGTGAGCTCTACATTCATAAATTCAGACAGAAAGATTTATTAAATGTTAACAATTACTTTTTGGAGCAAGTAAAAAGGTATAAAAACTGTCAGCAAAATCACTCAGACAAGGGTGGCTTATAGTGTTTTTAATATTGGCACAGTTAGCAACTGACTTAAATAGTCTCTTGATCAACATAAAAAGCCATTTCAAGAAAGGAAATAAGTCATAATGCCATTCCCACTGCACACTGTACAAGTACCTATTATAAAAGGAAATCCTTTCGAACTAAGGTCTGCTGTGCTGAATCTAAGCTTCTTTCACGGAAGAAAAGAATCAAATACTGTGATTTATTTCATCTTGGAATATTAATGGGATTGAAATAAGCTTTAAATTTCTCTTTGACTCATTAAGTCAGAAAGTCAAAGTGCTAAAATATATACTTGTGCTTCAAAATAGGCTGAAGTGGATAACTTAAAAAAAAGATGTTTCATTATTATTTTATGGCAGGAGAGTAACGTAATGTAAAAGGACCTCTTGGGAGAGTTTTGAACCAATTGCAAGACACAATTTGATTATATATATACACACATCTATATTTGTCACGTACCTTTATTTGTCAAAAATATCTTAAAACTTGTACAGTCAGAGAAAGTATCAATAACAAAATTTCACAGCCCCCTTTTAGAACTGTGGCCTTAACATTTTGTAGGGAAATAAAGCTTTGGTTAACCTTGGCTCTGGCAGACCTCATTAAAATAACAGCCTGTCAGTTTCAAGTTTAAAATAACAGGGTTGTCAGTTTTATATGCGGTGGAACCATCTACGGTTTTATTCCCTGGGACAACTGTGGGAAGGGGCAGAAAGTGGGCAAAAATTGGGCAACACTGCCACCAGGTGGCCAGAAGTGAACGTGCCCTCTAAATGTCTACAGCTGAGGGCCGGATAGGCTCTTGAAGGAAAAAGCGGCTGCTTAGCGCAACATTTCAAATCAACTTTTCGACAGTTCTTTGTTAAAAATGCGTGCACGTGACCAGAACCAATATACAATCTATCGTCTAAAAATTATAGTAAAGCAATAAGAGACTGCCCTTCAGTAACCTGCATATCAATGACTTGACACACTGAGTGGATTCATATGAAAAAAAAATGGAATCCAGTAAAAATTTTCTGGTATTTTCCTTTCTACAAACTGCTACATAATTGGTGGCTTGTTACATAAGCATCTTTGTAGACATTCATCAGCCTGTTTCTGTGTGCTTTTATGCGTTTTTCTGGATGATTGTGAGACTGCAGTAAAAATCAGTAAATGAGGGCTGCGGAGGTAGCTCAGCTGCACAAGGGCTTGCCCGGCAAGCTCACGGTCCTGAGTTCAATTCCCGGTACCAAAATAAATAAATAAGCGGAAAAAATCTGTCTGTAGGCAGAATATCAACAGATGTCACAAAGCAGAATGTAACATATGCCCTTGTGGGTAAATGAGACCCACTGGAGAAAATGCCTACATTCCAAACCAGCTTCTAATGTTTTTTTGGTTTTTTGGGGGTTTTTTTGCGGTACTGGGGATCGAACTCAGGACCCTGCGCTTGCTAGGCAAGCGCTTATTCCACTGAGCTATATCCCCAGCCTCTCTAATGTTATCTAACTTTAATTTCGTTCTTTTCCCATGCTTTCGGGTAGCTGCCCTGGGGGCTTGACTTGGGGTATAGGTATGGCATCAGAGAAAATCATTTGAGTTCTGTAGATTGGTAAGGTACCCTGCCATAAAAATTCGCATGGATACGGGACACTCTAGGGACCTACTAGCCTGCCTCCAACTCATTCAATGCCCTGTCCCTCTCAGCAGCATTCAGGCCCTCTCTGGATGTGTTGAAGAAGAGTCTTCTCCACCTTCTCAGAATGACAGCCACCAGCTACACGTGGCTACTGAGCACCAAGGATTCATTGTACAGAAAATGTGCTGCAGGTGAAAAGCCCATGCCATGTTGTGAGGCTTGTTCAGTATGGCAGTCCCTGGCCTCTTGGGCTACACAGTGGCAAGTCTGCAGACTGAACTGAGATGCATTGCAAGAACACAGTGTAGCCCACACCAGATTTTTAAGACTTCTCACCAAAAAAGAAAAAGAATGTAAAATATCTCATTATAGCTATTTCATATCCTACAGTGAATATTGTTGAAGCCATAATATATTGGGAATATTGTTGAAAACATAATATATTGTGAATGTTGGATGAAACAAAATACATTATTAAAATGAACTTCAACTTACTTATGTAAGATGTGGCTACTAAAACCTTTAAAGTTATGTAGGTAGTTCCCATTTGTGGTTCACATTATATTTGCAATAAATATCACTGTCTTCAGCTATCATGGCTTCCTTACCCAGCATGGCCACCCTGTCTTCTTTCCAAACTCTGTGATTTACATTCTTGGGTTTACTTACTAGTGTCTCATTCTCTTGTTCCTAGAATTCCTTTCAGCCCAAATTACTTGCAATTAAATTCAAACCAATTCCTACTTAAACTCATGAAAGAAAAAGCAGAATACAATGTTATATCACAAAGATGAAACAATAGATGCAAAGTAGCATTTGTTACTCACCACACAGTCCAAGTTTGCATAGTTGCGTGTAACTCAAATCACATGTGGCCCAAAGAGATTTGTGTTCATTTTCTTTCCTATTCCCTACAACATTGAGGTCTATCCCACCATGTTTTCTGTCCCAGTGGAGCTATAAAGGGCCATTTCTGACCTCTCCACCCCTTGTGGGAGAGGAAGAGTTCCCTCACAAGTTATCAGATGCTTAGGATACAAAGGTGAACGTCAAGTACCATTACATCACTTGGCTCTAAGGATAAGGAGAGTACATGGCACTCCCTGGGTGTTGCCCCATGGGGTAAATTGGATCTTTTAAGTAACCAGATGGCTCCCTGGAGCAGGTAATTTACCTCACAGGGGTAAGAGCTTGATTTCCAAGAAAGAGTGCAGTTCAGTCACCCTATGCCATCTGTCCCTGTGGTGATACTGCTACCCATTAAGAACTTCCAGTTCCAAGTACCTTAGCGATATATTCACTTACTAATGCTTTCTTATATCTGTGAGAAGGTAACATTTAAGATAGGGGGGCATTTTCCTCATAATGAAAATCAATTTGTAGTGAGCTTATGCAGCTCCACCAAAGTCATAGTGGAAGCACACGTATCTCTGGGTGCTGTGCACCTGTTTCTCTCCATTACTGAAGAGCTTTTGATACTCAGGTTCCTCTGTGAAGAAAAGCTCTTCCCAGTTCTACACACAGGAGGCCGCTTGATGTTCAAACTCTAATTCAGCTGCCATCTCTTCCCTGAAGCCTCCCTCCACCCCACTTCCTCCTTCACAAGGAAATAGTCACTGTACCTCTCACACCCTACAGCCCTGCACATAGGAGTCATTTACCAGCCTTATTTATACACATGGTGTTTGCTCCATTCATTGGTAAGTTCACTGATGGCAGGAGCAAACATTTCCCCATGAAATAGGAAGGTTTGTATCGCTCCTTCCAGTGGCAATCAGTCTGTTTTTCAGGTAACTACATCTAGAGTTTACATTTCAATTGAAGAGTCAAAGTTTGCCCTTCGGGTTACCTACTTCTTTTACTCACTTATACAGAATCTAACTGAGTGCTGCTATACACTAGACATTGCACTCTGAGAGGAAACACATATTTTCTGGGTTGTGGGGAATACAGAGGTCAGAGGCCCTGTCCCGGTATTCACCAGACTAGGAAGGACGACCCAGGGTCACAATAAATAGGGAAGTGTTTATGGCATGAAAAACCAAAAGGATCCCTGTTAACATGTACTCTGCAGGACAACCTAAGCATCTCTGAATGCTGAAGGAGGAGCCCTAAGAGAAACATAATCAAGTTGACACTCAGAGAAAGTTATCCATTAAGTTCTACTCTTCTTATCTCAATTGTATGTAGTCTCTCATTGTATATAGTTAGAGTTCGTAAACTCCTGGGGAGCCCATGACTTGTGCAGATGTATTTACTAATGTCTCATCTTGTTGTTTCCAGAACGCTTTTTTAAGCCCAAATCACTGGCAATGAAACTCAAACCAATCCCCAGTTAAAGCCATGAAAAGAAAATCAGAACGGTGTTACATCACAAATTGTCTTGGTTACATATGGAAGTAGAGGTTTGTTTAACCTCATAGTCTGCAAAGGTTTCAGCCCACAATCAGCCGCCTCCAAGGGAAGGCAGCACGGCAGAGGGGCGTCACAGAGGAGAAATAGCTCATAGCACGGTGGCAGGAAACGGAGAGAAAGAGAGAGATGGAGGGGGGGAGGGAAGGAGGGAAGGAGTGAGAGGGAGAGAAAGACAGAGGGACAGAGAGAAAGAGAGGCAAAAGGAGAAGGGGAGACAGACTCCTCTAGGCCACACCCCCAGTGACCCATGTCCTCCAACCAGGCTTCACCTCTGGCATCACATCTAGCTATAGATTTATCAGTGGGAAATTGTTCGTAGTCTGAAAACCAGATTTCCTCTGTTTCCTGGTGTCGGCAACAGGATCATGGTAGTTATGATTTTGTTAAGTACCCGTGACCCAATGGCCTTCCCAAAGCCCACCTATGAGTACATGAGGCTTTTGGGAGAACATCTAAACATAAACCATAACATAAACATAACACAATAGATGCAAAATTAGCATTTATTACGCACCACACAGCACAAGTCTATGTAGTTACGTATAAACCCAATCACATGTCTCAAAAAGATTTATATGCTTATTATTGCCTATTCCATAAAAGATTTAGGGCAACCCATATTTACGCTAAATGGCTTTAGAATTTGAATAGATAGATCTGTTTTCCAACTACTACTTGCTGAATATTTTTATCTACTGTATCTCTTTTTCTGGTGTATGTACATCTTTGTGAGTGCTCTAGCTCTTGAATGGAATCATGCTCACAATGTCTTACTGGAAAAGCCTGCTCAATCACACCACTCTGTTGCAAAAATATGGTTTCTTGTTTTCGGGTAGATTTCAAATATCTGTAATTGCCTCAGAGAGAAAGGTCAGAACATACACCTCTTTCTCAGGTTTAGTGTGAAAATGGAATAAAGTTCCAAACATTTAAAATTAACTGATGAATTGTAAAACATGGAAGAATGAAGAAGAATGCTTTGCTCCTTCCCATTTTCTCTGATCAGGAGGGGTATTTGTAATGTCCCCCATTTCATTTCCTCAAGATGAGATTTCCATATTTTCATGTGGAGGTGGGCTTACACCACTGCCCTACGTCAACCACATGTAGAAAGAGAGATTGAGCCTCTTGTTTGGATTTGCTGGGTATCAGCAAAACCCCTATGAAGGGATTGGACATTGGAAGTGATATTTGGCAGAGAATCAGTATTTTTTTTACAAGACTAAATGTTCAGAATGATCCCTGGCAATTTTCAATATTAAGGGCTAATTTCTGTGTCAATGATGTTCAAAGAAGTCAGTCCCACAGTATGACCCTGATATCATTGACTGCAGCAGGAAATGGAGGGAACCTGCTTTTCAAACCATGAAAAAACTTCCCAGAGTTTGCACTGTATCATAATGATCGAGATAGTGATAGTGCGCAGAGGTCATTTTTAAATATCCGAACTGCTGAGTGTGGTTTGTATAAGTGCTAGACCCAGTGCATGCCTTGTCTTCACTAGAGACTGCACTGGGAGCACCCTGTCCCACATCATGAATGCTGCATGTGTAATAGCCTACTTCAGACTCAGCACTGACCACAATTCCTGCTCTAGACCAGGGCAGCTCCTTGAGGGTATCAGCATCTTCACAGGCAAAAGAACACCTAGGAAATGGCAGAGGCCAAACTTTGCTACCAAGGATAGAGCTGGTCTCCAAAGCACAAAGCAAGAAGTCTAAGGTCACACATGTCCCAGATCAGGAAGGACGCACAAGGGATGGGCAGAGAAAACGGAATCACCTCTAGGAATCGGAGACCAGATGTTGGTCATGAAGGAACAGAGCAAAGTAAGAGATAAAGTTGGCCCTTAGTCTCAGCGACAGTCGCAGGAACAAGAATAAGGTTGTGCTTATGCTGTCTGATCAGCCTGCCCATGGAAATCCAAGAACTTCCCAGAGAGGGGAGGTGACTTGCTTTAGATCAAGCAGCAAAGCCCAAATCCTATTTCATTAGACGTAGAGATCTGTCTTAGAAAACCTTTAAAGGGAGTCTAGGTGAATCTCTGTCAAGAATGCTAGAAGCTTTGGACACTGGGAACTCTGCTGAACTTCAGAATTCCAAGATTCAATGACAAAGCCATTCCTTAATGTTGCTCATGTATTTTACTTAAGAAGTAAAGTATGCCACTATCAAGATACCCACTGCAAAGTATTTCTTCAATTTCATGTGGATTTGCACAAAACAAATGACTTCCTACCTTCTTCTCACTGTTGAATTCCATAGATATTAGTTTGATGTCAGACTGTGTCGTCTTTTGCGGATTGGAAACATTACTACACTTATTTGCCTAAAATACAGTACTACAAGGAATGCAGCAAATTAGAACTTTAGATACAAACATGAAGATTTGAAAGTTTGTTGTTGTTCTTATTGTTATTTTTATGTTGGCTGCAAAAAAAGAAACCCCACAAAAATCTGACCTGAACAGCATTTGTGACCTGAACAGCAAACAAATTTCTGAGGTTTCCTATACTTATTTTACTTTGAGGACCACTATTTTACCAAAAAAAAAAAAACCCATTTGTCTTTTCAAGGTCATGCCCTTCACGGAGTATAATCATCAAGTGAGAAACTCCGAACCTGAAGCCAGAGGGGATAATTCAGATTCTAAATTTTTCATCCAATTCCCAATCCCCTGAGAAACTCAACAAAACAAAGCATTGTCTTTTTGAAATTTCAAAGATTCTCTCACTTCCTGCTGGGTCTTTTATCCTTCCTACCTTTTCCTACAAAATGCATGAGTATTTGTCTCCTTGGGGAGTAATGTTAAAAGTGCCATACCACAGGGGGAAAAAATATGTCACTCGGAAATAGACTAGAGGTTGTGACTGAATTCCCTGGGCATGTGTGATCAAGCCCAGGATGTGGAGCTGGTTTTCGGCTGCACAGAGACTCAAGGACTCAGTGGAATCGTGGGTGTATTATGTAGACAAAAGTTGGCCTTAGGCTCACTGACAGGCTGGGTGCCAGAGAACCTGCTGCCATCCACAAGACTTACTTAGAAGTTCCCTGAAAGAAAGCATATTACAAGCAATTCTTCCACCAAGTGTTGCAGAACGTACCCAAACATTATAGACAGGAGCAGTGGAAGACATGAAAACAATACCAAAGAGTTTCGGGAACTCAAAATAAATGGGAAACCGATGTTCTGTAAGGAGAATGCAATAGCCATTATCAGAAGACATGGGTTTAAGTCCAGAGTTCAACATGAATAGAAGATTAAGCACATCGCATGCCTTCAGGTTTTTCAATGAGCTACAAGCCACTAGTAACCTCTGCTTCACTTCAGGATATTAGAGCATTATAATTATGGATGTTTGGCAGAAAAATTAGTATTCCATGTGGGACTCAGGGACTTTAAATACTCTCCTCCAAGCCTCTATGTGGCTCCAAGCGAGTGAGAGAGGACGTGAACAGGTCCAGTCCTAGGTCCTATTGATGCCACAAGGAGCCTTAAGAGCCAGTATGACTTGAATCCTGCTGGAGGCTCCCAGAGCAAGTGGTGCAACTTGGTGCGGAGAGGAAAGACCATTCTGCTCTGGAGTAAAGCTGGACAAAGTCACTGTCTCCAAAATGGGATCATTAAACTCTTGGTTTGTTTGCAAGTGTTTTATGCACCATGAATTTCCTTGAATTTGCCCAAGTATAGAGCCCTTATCCACAAGGCAAAAAAAGGCTGCCTTCATCACTTTAAACAGATTGTTTTCCAAAGCTAGTAAATGACCTTCAGCCTATAAAATATTCACATTGTTTTCCCCCTCAATATGTATTATTTAGTGTATATAGCCCTTTAAATATTAATCACCTTTTTTTCTAAAGATATGGTATATATTATTTACATCTGGTTGCATCATGTTTTTATACAGATAAAATAGGCACATTGGGATCTCTGTGAAGTCATGAGCAAGTAGTGCATGAAGCCTGGGGCACAAAGCCAGGGGTGCACACGGATGTCCAGGGAAATGATTTCTGGTCCAGGGGTGACTGGAGGAGGGCAGCAAATGGCCCTGTCATAGTGGCTGCCCATGGAAGACCCACAGAAGGCAAAGGGCCCAGAGTAAATGGGCCCTGGGCTGTGGGTGGATAGATAGCCATGGGCAAACCTCTTGAGAGTCAAATAGGCCCAGTCAAACAATCTACGTAGGCGACAGTGGTAACAACAGACTCCAAGACCCCCAAGTAAGAAATCAGCAAGTCACTTGTTTAGAGAACCAAAGGGAAGGCATTGGAAATGGCACGTCTCTTTAAGGACTGCAGTGACTTAATTTAAGATGGGATTCATTCCATTTTTGGTTGGAGTCTCATGTTCTTCCCCAAGCCAAGGCTGCCTTTGAGGCTTCTGAGGCTCTTACATCATATATGTATAAATGACTCCTGGGGTGACATTTGAGATGACAGGAGCTTGGAACCCTAATTAGAGGGTTGGCAAGATCATCTGAGATCACTCTCACTCTGGCAGTAACCAGGTAAAGGGAATGTACTTACTTTCTAAAGACCTGACTGAATCTGTGAATTCTCTGAAGGAAAGTGCAGACGGCAGTAGCTGGCACATAATCAATAATTTTTGAACTCTTACTTCCCTGAGCAGGTAATCAGCAATGCTGATCATGTATGTATTCATTCAACAAATATTTATTAAGCACCCGGTGCACACAAAGCACTGTTTGCTGAGTCTCAGACTGAAGAGTAGGTCTCCCTGGGCGTCATCAGTGTGCAGCTGCTCCTTAGCAAAACGAGTGACTCAGGACCGGAGAAGTGGCTGATAGCAATGACATTTCATGGGTAAACTCATCCAGTTTTTGGAGGTGAACACTTGGAAGGACATGATGCCTTTCTTTGTTTTTAATCCCTCTGGATAGAATTACTAATTATCCTGCTTCCTAAGCGTTCCCATGACAGAGTTGAGCAGTCACAAAAAGCAAATATCAGCAAAGCTTAGGTGGGAACATGGTTCTTCCCAAAAAGGCAATTCCCAGACCAACTGATACCAATTCTCCCACAGCCCTTTGCTTCCCCGTGACTGTCACAACTGCTTGGTAGCTATTCACCCTCACCAAGCAGTGCAGCCCAGAACCTTCAAGGACAGCAATTGTTTAAGTGTCATCTTTGTACTCCCAGAGCCTGGCATACAGCCTGACTTATTAAAGATGCACAGTAAGTGCTTAATGAAGGACTACTAGCAGCAAACATCTTTTTTCTCATTTAATCAATGTATCTGAACTCCTGCTAAATCATATTTCCCTGGCTCTTCCAACTGATTTCACTGAATGTTACTGAATTTTTGTTTGCTAAGTCGTTGATTCAAAATATACAGTATGTGTGAATCCCTGTGCTATAGGATAGTGATGGCCACTTTTTCAGGGTTATACTTCCGTCAGCACAATATTCAGGATCATAGACACCCAGGTTACTTATATTTATTTATATACCAGCATTACTGAACTAATACATTCTGTATCTTATGAAATTTGTATGAAAATAGAAGTTTTTGAAGAATGAGATAAGGCGAAGACTCTTTTATTATTTTTACTTTGTAATGTTATTGATAGACCAAGAGTAACCTAGAAGAAAGAATTTTGAAAGTTTATATCACAAAGAAATGATAAATATTTGAGGAGATAAATGTGTTTACCCTGGTTTGAACATAACACACTGTACATGTATAAAAACTCCACATGGCACTCTATAAATAGGTACAGTTTTATGTGTCACTTAAAAATTAAAAATTTTAAAAGTGCAGGAAAAATACAGTAGTTCCTCCTTGTCAATAGTTTTCTATAGTTTCAGTGGCCTACAGTCAATATGTTATGGAAAATTCTATAAACAAACAATTCATATGTTTTAAACTGTGCATTTCTTGAGTAGCATGATGAAATCTCACACCATTCTGCCCCACTGCCCCAAACATAGGAGTCTTCTCTTTGTCTAGCCATGTATCCACACTACACATGGTAAGGGCTCCAAGGTTAAGGGTCACCCAAAGCAGGTAATGCTCCTTGGCTGTAAGGTCGGCCAAGAGTAGCCTCTCACTGCATCACAATGTCAGAGCCACTGATCTCACTTCCTGTGTTCATACAGGGACTTGGTGTTGTCTCCCACCTCACAAGAAAAGTGAACCCGGTACAATAATTTTGATAGAGGGACCACATTCACATTACTTTAAGTATAATCTATTACTGTAATTGTTCCATCTTATCATTAGTTATTGTTAATCTTATGCTTAACTTAGAAATTCAACTTTCTCATAGTGTAGGCATAGGAAAAATTTAGTATATACATGGTTTGTACTATCACTGGTTTCTCACATCCAGGAGGCTTTGGGAATGAACCCCCTGTGACAGGAACTACTGTCATTTACCTGCCACATGATTATTGTTCCCTTGTGCCAGAATTGTTTGAAATGCAACAGACTCAGAGTTTCTTTACCGAAGTCATTTCAAGCCACTATTCCATGAATGAATGCATTAAAATTAGGCCATTTAATTCATCCATACATTTAACCACACCTATGCTGTTAGCAGCAAGCTAATTACCAGGGCCAGGGCACCAGCACAGTACTCCCTCCTTGAAAACCTTACTCTTTCTACAGGACCACTGACCAGTGGCCATCACCATGTGCTCTGAGTGAAATATCAATCTCTAGATTATATGTTAGGAAGGCTGAATTTCTTTTGCATTCTTACATTTAAAAAATAGAAGCAGAAGAGTCAGTGTTTTCATCCTGACTCACACACAGCCTTACCACCAATGCCAAACCAGCGCTCTGAGCAGTGGAGCTAATTAAGCCCAGTGGTTAAGAGAAACAATTTCAAAGTCTACATTTGAATTGCAATCTCATCTCCACCATTTACTAGATGTGTGACAAATCTCAGCCTCTGTAAGCCCCTGCGTCCCAGTGGCACAAAGCAAACGTCTCAGCACAGACAAAGAGTTGGGAAGATTGAATGCAAGTGCCTTAGCTCAACCGAAGCTCACAGTGCACCGCCATTTTTGTGGGTCAGTGACTGCCCTAGGCTGAATCCAGCCAGGCTTTTAAAAGCCACATCCCTTCACAACAACCTCTTCTTCCTTTCCCAACTCTTCATTATTTTAACATTTTCAAACAATACTGAAATGGAAAAATAGCAACATGAACAAGCATACCCTCTGTATAGCGTCAACGTTGGAGTGTTTTGCTATTTTCAAGTAAAAGACGTAAGGACATTTATCCTTAAATATCTCAGTATGAATCTCTTAAAAACTCCTACACAGCTACAATGTCATGATCACACTTAATAAAACTTACAAAGTAATATCACCTACCATCTCATCTACATTCAAAATATTCCTGATTATCTCAAAACACTTATAATTGGGTGCCTGACTCTAAGTTCAGGGTTCACTTAAGGTCATATACATGACATTTGGCTGTTATGTTTTTTAGAGTTTTTCTTTTCATCTAGAAAAGTCTTCCTGCTTTATTTATTTATTTATTTACTCGTGTTCTTTAGAAGAGTTGAAGCTGGTTGTCTTACGGAATGTCTCATTCACTGCATGTGTCTGATCATTTATTTATGGTATTGCTTGGCTTTATTTTGCTCTTCCTACTATGTCTTATAAACTGGAAGTTAAGTCAGAAATTTGATGAGATTCAAGCTAAATATTTGGGGGCAAGATTATTTCTTATGTGAAGTTACCAGATAAGAGTACTTGAACAGTCCTTTCTGCACTTTGATTCTACTAATCTCTGTTTTTAGCAATCATTCAACTTTGTCACCCTACTTCCCTCTTGGGTCTAATTTTGCACAGTTGTCTAAGCAAGTGCTGAGGATGGTGCCGGTGTCTCCCCATATAGTCAGGTCTCCATGGACTTTTGGTTAGGACTTAAGAGTATGTCTCTACTGAAGCCAATAGTTAACATTGTCAAAAATAAGAGTAAACTCCAGATAAACCCTAAAAGAGGGCTCAAGTTTCCCCTGCAAACTCCAACAGAATACATTTAGATTGGATTCCTATGGACTAACATAAGTTGTTTACCTTTTAGAATCTAGCAATAGCATAAGTAGTAAAAAATGTAACCAGTAATTCTTACTAATATTACTAGTTAAGAGTACTATTAATGTAATATTGCACCAAAGGTAAACACTGGTGGCAAGTACTTATGAAAATTAATTCATACTAGAACAGCTTATTTGAGAAGCAGAGAGAAGATGTAGTTTTAAGTTTCGTATTTTATTCCAGGTCTCTGTCCCCATCAGGTGTGTTACTGGTGAGTTCCTGCCAGGATGGAGTTTACACTAAGAGGGTTCATTAGCTACAGCTTAGCTCACAGTTCTGTGCACTGAAGGTCCCGGGAAAGAAAAACAAAATGAAGCAAAGCAAAGCTCCAGACTGGTGACATGTACTATCCAAAAATCAAAACACAAGTACAATGAGAGTTATATTTCTGAACAGTGTGAGAGCTGAAAAACTTCCCCAATACTGGAAACAAATGGCAGCCATTCCGACCTCCTTTGGAATCAAAGACCTGTCCTTTTGCGGGGCTAGCGGTGTCCACTTGCTCAGCCTTCTGCCTCCCTTATAGTCAGGGTGAGCAGACCCTTCTCCCACGTCATGTTAGAGCTGCGTTTACATCTGTCGGCTCCTTCAGCTGCACGATGAAAACGCAGAGCTACTGAGATGAGAGAGCGAACAGGTCCGGATTATAAAATGTGCTGCCATAAGCAATCGGGGAGGACCCACCCACCTTCCTTGCAGCCAGGTCCCTTCCCAGCTTTGGGGGTGAAGAACACGTGTTATTATAACCCTCTACTATTTAGCATTAGCCGTACTGGCTATGATTTTCTAAAGGCATGGGATAATTAAATTTATTGTCTCGGGTGACTGCTATGTGCTGAGATGTGTGTGTGTGTGTGTGTGTGTGTGTGTGTGTGTGTGTGTGTGTGTTCAACTCATCCTAGTTTATCTAGAACTTCCAGAACTTATTTTAACACTGAAAGCAGTGCCCTGGAATCCTCTATGTCCCAGAAAAACTGGGGTGGTCCCTCTCTCAACTCTTACTGAGCGCTGGGGACAATTGACAACCCCACTCCTGCTGTGAGGAGGCGTGGAGTCTCAGCGAGGGCAGCCAAGGAAGCCTGTTCTCAGGGCTCAGAAGATCAAAGCTTGAGATCTTCATCAGGGCCCTGGGAACATAACTGGGACCCTGAAAAATGTACCTTGAAAAAGGCAGTGGTTGAGTTTGACATTTTCCAAAAATGAATAGTGGCTGGGCAGGAGGATCACAAGTTCAAGGCCAGCCTGAGCTACTTAATAAGACACTGTCTCCAAATTAAAAGGGCTGGGAATGCAGCTCAGTGGTAGAGTGCTTGCCTAGCATGTGCAGTGCCCTGGGTTCTACAGCTGGCACCATAAAGTAAAATAATAAAATCAGATGAAGGAGTAGCACAGTGTTCCGAGGTAAAGTTCGCAGTCATGGAAAGAGAAGATACTGGTGGGATAGTGTGCAACTGTAGTCTTTCTTATCTGTATATCTGCTTTAGACTCCCACAGCATGCAAGTGAGATTTTAGTATTAAATGTGCAGAAATGACAGTGTTCATTCTTGTGTTTTGTTGTGAGGCACACTAACACGCTGTGGGTCACATCGTGTGACAGCAGTTCATTCCTGAAGATGGTGATCTTTCCATGAACCAAAAATAAATATGGAGCACTAGTTTGTTCCCGGGTGGTCTGTGTGGGAGAGCGTGGGAATGATCAGCCTAGCAGAAGTGGCCCTTTATGGAAGGTTAGGAACCCCAAACCAGGTACTGTACAGAATAAATAAAATGTGAGGGTGTTTTTTTTCTCCCATGCCTAATTTTGAAAAAAATTCAAATTTACTATCCAAATTCCCTAATTATTGAATCATTAATCATTTTAAACTGCCACATTTACTATATATATATATATATATATATATATATATATACACACATACATATATGTAAAACTGCATTAACACTTATTATTATCATTGAATTGTTCAAGGAAGCTGTGGAAGTTGTACCTCCTTAATTCTAAACACTCCAGTGTGCGTCTCCTCAGAGGAAGACCTTCTCTTACATTACCACAGTATAACCTCAAATTCAGAAAATTTAACAGATATACAATGCTACTATCTAACACGGGATTCAGTATACAAAATTTGCCCATTATCTCAAGAATGCCCTCGATGACCATTATGTTTTGGCCTAACATTAATCCAGAATCATGTGCTGTATTTGATTATCATGTCTCCTAGTTTTATTTTGTTTTTGTTTTTTATCTTTTTGAGACAGGGTCTCACTACGCAGTTCAGGCTGCCCTTGAGCTCGCTTTGTAGCCCAGGCTGGTCTCGTACTTGCAACAATCTTCCTGCCTCAGCCTCAGGAGTGCTGGGATTAAAGGCATGTGCCACCATGCCTGGTCTCCTAGTTTTTAATCAGAAAGAAATCTTTACTTCTTCCTTGCCCTTTTTTTGTTGTTATTTTTCTTAGCGTTTATATATTCTGAATACAAATCCTTTATCGAATGTGACTTGCAGAACTATTCTCCCTGACTGATTTGTCTTATAATTCTAACAACCTGACTTTCTTTTGTGTTGCTGGTATATGTTTGTGATACATAATAATCACATTCATCCTGGAGAACTGGTACACATACATGTCCCGTCCTAATCATTTTAACTTATCCTTCCCCTCCTTCTCTCTTTGCCCCTGTTCCCCAGACCCTTCTCCCACCTCACCAAACCTACCTCCCTGTCTCTTACCATCTCTCTTTTACTTTTCCTCTTCAAAGTATTTCTGTTTTGGGTTTCTCATAGAACAGAGACAGGGGAATACTTTCTTGCTCTGTGTGACTGACTAGAGCAGAGGCCCACTGTTCAGGATGTCCCCCCATCTAAGCTGGGCTGAAGTGTCCTCCTGATTAGATTCAGGAGATAGACACTGGCTGCCTCGGTCTTGTATCTTTCTTGCACAACACACGTGGGGTCCACAATGCTTTGATCACTTGCCTGCAGAGTTCCTGCACCATAAAGTTACCACTTCTTCCTTTGTAATTAGTAAGTAACCCTTGGGAGGCCCTTTGACATTGTGTAGATGTCCTCCTCAGAGGTTTCCCTAGTGTTTTTACACATGCATCTGTATGAGTTTCCTAGGGCTACTGCAACAAAGCCCCACAAACTGCATGACTGAACACCACAGCGATGTGTTGTCTCTGAGGCAAGGAGTCTGAAGTCAAGGTGTTGCCAGCGTTTGTTCCTTCCGAGGCTGTGAGGAAAGGGTCCATTCCGGGCCTCTGTCCTTGGCTGGTGGATGATGTCTCTTCCTGTGTTTCTCCATATCATCTGCCTGCCCCTCTATATGCCTCTGTGTCTGAACATTCCCTCTCTGTAAAGATACCAGTCATGTCAAATCAGGGCCGATCTTAATGACTTCACTTGTGCCTCTCACCTCGGTAAAGACTCAATCTCAAAATAAGGTCACCTGGTGAGAAACACTGGTCAGAACTTCAAAAAAATACAAACTGTAGGACACAGCTCAACCCATAACAGATACACTGTGTCCATCCATGGACTTCCCCAGTGTTTGCACAGACAAAATAGGAAATCAGGACTCTGGCTGCATCGACTGACATGTTCATTATGGAGCAGAATCCCTGTCCCCACCCTTGTCACAGGTAAGAAGTCAGACCTGAGAACACACAAGAGTGTGTACTAAGCCACTCCTGCCAGCCATCCTGCGGGGGTGCACTGCACCCCACCCGGAGCAGGACTTTCTTCCTCAGGTGCCAGAGATTTTGCACTGTGTTTGGCTTACTGCTCACCATCCAAGTGTGTGTGGTATGAGCCTGTCAATTGCACCAGCAGCTGAATTAGTAACAAGATTTCTTTCCTACTGAAACCAGTAGGCCATTGGAGAAGGTGTCTCATCTCTCAGTGCATTGTTTTGTGGCATTTATGTGTGTCAAGACAAATGAGTTGGAAAACATGTACTTAGGTGTTTTCAATAGGGACTTTTGGCAGGAAAGGGACCAGAAGCCAGGTGAGACACTTGCTAGGGTTTTAACTCAAGGGATAGAAGGGCAAAAAACAAAAAGAAAAGGAAGACAAAGAACCAATCTCCTTAGCACTCTGCCACTTGCTAGCAGAAGATGGGAGACAGGGGGCTGTTCTGGCAATGAACCCTGTTCATCTCTTAAACACGATAGTTTGTGTCACTCACATCACAGGTTCTGTAACCTTCATCTGCACTGCATCCTTGTGTAGAAGAGAGGAGAGCCTGCAGAGGGTATTCACTGGCTTTCCTTGGTTTCTCGATCAGGTCACAGACATAAAAGAGAAACTGAAGCTCTCTAAAAAGGTCTGGTCGGCACTGCCCTACGCCATCTGCAAGGACGAGAGCGTGACGGCGGGCACGTCCAATGAGGAGGAGTGCTGGAACGGGCACAGCAAAGCCAGGTGAGGCACAGACATGGGCAGGGGCAGGGCGCACGGGCCCGGAACACCTGGCACAACTCTGCAGACCCGTTTACACAAAAAGCAGTAGAGGGTGGAGGGACACAGCGTCACTCAGCGACAGCTGTTGAGAGCGGCAGATTTGATGGACACCTGGGAGCACTTACTCTCAAGGTGCCATTAAGCTTGGAATCCTTGCTCCAAATGTCTGGCCTCCAAATGAGGACGGAGGAATGGTGACAGATGCCAGGTCGCACATAACCTGAGATCACAAAGAGCCATTTTATGTTCACTTAATGACTTTGAGATAGCAGGGCTATTTTTATCCATAGTTAAATTTGCAGAAGATCTTTTTTCACAAGTTAAGCAGCAAATGAAAATTCAACTGTAGTATTTTCATCCTTGGTGGAAAAAAAATGGAAGCATTTACTGAAAAGGTAAAGGAAAATAGCATGGGACAAGCAAAGAAGGGTTTAAACTGGCCCACGCCTCGGGAAGTCCTCTCGGAACCTCCCCTAAAAGGTGGCTCTGTGTTTAATTCCCTATCACTGACTGGAGCTGTGGCCTCATGCTAAGGAATTTCTGCTCAGAAATGGATTTGGCCGGGTTTTCGTGGGGTGGAGAAGTTGGATGGGGGCACGGGCTGGGAGTTGGCAGGCAGGGAAGGACATGAGGGGAAGAATGTGCCACAGCCCTCAGCAGCTAGGCCGCAGGTGGGTAAAGCAGATGGTAAGCTGGACTTGAGGAATCTTCAGGGATTGGCTGACAGGTGGAGACACTAAGAGGGGCGTCTGCTCGGAGATCCTATCGGGCAGTTCCAAACATACAAAACAGCTGTGATCTAAAGGGAACAAGAAGGTAATGTGAATGTTAAGTTTAGAAGAAGTCTGCAAGAGCTAAGCAAGAGCCCATGCAGGGCGTACAGTGGGTGTTACTTCTCACACTGCTACGTTGTGCTTTTTGCATCTATTGCTCCTGCTCTCATTAACTATACCAGAAAGAGCTTAGCAAGGTATAACCAAGGCACCTGCAGAAAGTGCTTTAACCATTCCGAGTTGCCTGAAGTATCAATATCCATTTTTTATGTCATGAGAGGACAAAAGGAGGCTCATGGCATTATCAACACGGCACTCAAAACTACTAAATATTTTCCCGTAATCCCAGCACACGAAGGCTGAGGCAGGAGGATCACAAGTTCAAACTCAGCCCAGGCAAATTAGTAGCTTAGACCTTGTGTCAAAATAAAAAATGAAAAGGGCTGAGTGTGTAGTTCCATGCAGAAGCCCTGGGTTCATTGCCTTGTTGTGCAAATTCATTAATTAAAATTAAAATACAAAAATTAAATGAAAATATCCAACTAGCCTTTGAGGAAGGAGGCCAGCAAACTCAGGTGTTGATTCACCGTTCTGAATGTGTCCTCTCCCAGTGACCATGCGCAGCCCCTGGAAAGGATGAGCAGGTGGCCTCATGCGTGTGTTTGGTCCTTCAGGCTGCTCTGTTGCTCGTCTGTGTTTCCTGGCTGGAATGAAAGCTGTGTTTTAAACATCATTCCCACCCGTAGCCACACAAGTTGCTAAGTATTAGCACATAAGCAGTTTCTTACAGAAGGATATAAGGAATGGTCATAACTGTGGGCAGGGAAATGACTAAAACTCCATTAAGAAAATGAATGGGAATATAAAGACCATTGAAGTGTGAGCAACAGAAAGTCAGGATGATCAGTAAGTTCCTTATCATGCAGAAGAAGACAGTAAAGGACAAGCCCATGTGTACCCAGTTAAGACAGGTGAGAGCCAGAGTCCCTCAGGTGGTAGACCAGTAGTCTCCTGATGGCAACACCTCGCTTCTTAAACAGCAGCTAAATATTTTTCTCCTTGTGTTAAAAGAACAAACTAAATGGATCCTGAGCTCTGTGAGAGACGGAATGGATCTGCATCACTCACTGAGCCTGTCCATCCATCAGCAATATTACTGACCACTCCTCCTGCCCAACCACGGTGCAAGGCTCTGAGAAGCGCTATGGGCGGCAGTGGAGTCAGGAGAAGAAAAGGTTCCATGCTTGCAGAGGGGACAGTGGGTCGGGAACTCACCGTTGGATCATATTATTGGATTGGAGGTTTAGGAAAAGACCACATAGTTGGAAACGTATCTGAATTAGGACTGATGAGCCAGATTTGAATTTTATCCTGACATCGGTGGGAAGCATTGGAGGATTTTATGCAGCAGAAGAAATGGCCAAGTTTCATGCAATAAAGTCATCATTCAGAGGATTTCCAGAATTTAACCTAATACAATATATCTTTTACTATGTAATGAGTATATTATTTTTAAAATCAGGCCATCAAATACTTGCAATTCCAATTATGATACAATTGAAAAGTTATAATTTCATGGTTCCTTTTAGTTCCTTTTTTAAAATTCCATGGCTGGAAAGTATAATATTACAACTTTATATTTACTGGCAGAGTAAATAGACAACCAATATAGACTTGTTGACTTGAATTTAACTTAAGATTTCTTCTCATGTAATTAGTACAAAATGACATGAGAGAAGCCTTTCACTTAAAGAAATTTGAAAGTTGAAGAATTCATTTGTTGGAAGAGGTTGATTATGAGTACTAAGTTGACAGAGAGGAGACAGAAATTCTAGTGAGCTATTACCCAGAAAGTGACGCTAGACAACAATAGTATATCGTATATTTCAAAAAAGCTAAAAGAATTGGTTTTGAATGCTTTATTTGAAAGAAATGATAAACATTTGAGGGGATAGCTAGCTTACTGCCTTGGTTATATTTTTTCTCATTGTTGAGACAAAATACCTGACACCCAAAATTAAGGAAGGAAAGGTTTATTTAGCTCACTGTGGAGGTTTGAATCCATACTTGGCTGGCTTCAAGGCAGAGTGGCACATGGCAGAGGGCAACAGTTCATGGCGGCAGAAGATAGCAAAAGCAACAAGAGCAAAAAGAGCAGGAGCAGCAGCAAGCACCCTCTTTCCCTCCCTTACACTGTATGTAAACTACCTGCCCCAGAGCAGGTGTAGCGCTCCAATCCCAACACTGGACCATGAATCAATCACAAATTCTGGAAGTCTACCCCATGACTTCATGAGGCTTTAGGGGGATGTCTAGACACAAACCATAACACTTACTCTGATTTGAACATCGCACAATATACACATGTATCAACATATTACATTTTTATATCATGATCTTTATATGTCATTTAAAATAAGAGTAATAAAGTATACCCTTTTAATGCACGTAACAACATTTCCCCTCACTTTTAAAGTATGCATTTTAAGATTATAAGTATTTTTTAAGTGTTCAGGAATTGTAAAACAAAAAAATAAGGAGAAAAAGGCTATTCTTATCGTCTACATGAAATAAAAGTATCAGAAGCTTTTTAAAAATCTGTCAACATGTTAATGGGTGGAAAACGGAGCTCTACATTAGGATTGATAGAGTGCGACAGTCTGAAGTTTATAAACCAAAGCCATGTGACAGAATCTCTAAAGAAGCAGACAAGTCTCCCTGTCTTTAGATTTCGTCTACCAGACTTTTTCAGGCGGTCTTCTGCTTCTCTCCAGCAGCCCTCTTGTGCTAAGTATCTGACAGCGTGTCTTCTACCACCCATATTTCTCCCTATTATTTTCAGAATCGTTCTCCATAGCTCTTCGCCACCCTTCCTTGATTCAGAAACACACCTGTTTTAGCTTTTAATGTTTCTGAAATCAAAATGTCTCCTACGGTGGCTATGTCCACTTCTTCCAATGGCTATGTTATTTTCCCCAAAAGCCATCGTTAAATGAATGTCACCTGTTGGAACTGGTGATGATTGTAATACAGCAGGACACATACAGACATGGTTGCTATGGTGGCCACAGGGGCAAAGCTGAGAACACAGCCAAGGATCTGTGAGCACTGACTGTCTCGTATGAACCCACATCCCCCCTTTGCTATCTCCATTCACTCCACCTCTGATCCATCTCACTCTGCCTCCGTATTCAAATAGGCCTGGCAATAGGAGAGGAAACAGGAGGACACTCTGCCCTTGGATGGCAGGAAATTGAGATGTGCCCACTAGCCCCATCAGCATTTGAGTCTTAATTCTAACAACAGAACTAAGTAGTCAAGAGAATGTCTTCTTTTGCAAAGCTCTGGTGACAACATGAAGATCAAGGTGATATATCTATGAAAACAGCCTGCAAATTCTAAATCCATGGAAACTTTAGTGTGCAGGCTGAACTCTTGGAAATCTTGTTAAAATCCAGGCTGTGGATCATCAGGCACTGTGGGCTGAACACTTGCCTTCCCTCATTAAAATCCTAATCCCCAAAGGGGTTTGGAGGTAGGGATTTAGGAGGTAGCTAGGTCATGAGAGTGGAGTCTTCCCAAGTGGGATTGCGCCTTTACAAGAAGAGATGGAAAAAACGGATCTTTCTCTGTGCATTTGAGGGCAGAACAAGAGGTCAGCCATCTACAATCCAGGAAGAGAACCCTAACCAGACACAGATGCTGTCAGCACCTTGATCTTGGATGCTCTGATCCCCTAGAACTGTGAGAAATATGTGTTTGCTGTTTAAGCCATACAGCCTGCGGCATTTCTGTTAGAGAAGCCTGAGTTTACACAGCTCACTACCAGGACAGGGAGAGGGTCCTGTATGAGGTTCTGCATTTCTAACAAGTTGGTGGGGTTTCGCTGGTCCAGGGACCACACTTTGAGTAGCAAGGTTCTAAGGCAGAGTCACTGTAACTGGTACTTAAATCACTGCACAACAAAATTATACTGAAAAAAGAGCTCATTGTTTCTGGAATTCAAATTTATTCGTGTTTTATGAGCCCTTATGAACATGTAAGATATTCCCATTCTCAGCCTCAGGGAACATATTGCAACTTTGCCCTCGCAGATAGCCTTGATGTTTCCTTCAATGGGGCTTTTCTTAGGTTTAAAACAATCACAACAACATGGGCCAAGAAGTTATGCAGTGCTGTTGGGATGTTACTCACTAAAGATTGGCGAGGGTAAAGTCATCTTGACAATGAGTGGCTTAGGTTTCACAAATGGGTCATGAGAGAATTTTAAGCTGGAAATGAGGCACAGGCTTCAGGATACAGGAAAAGTTCACCAAAACCCTAGTCTCAGATGGCACTGTTGTGTCCATTGGCAAGAACTAATACTTTGACTCCTGAGTCTTGGGTCAGTACTTGATTCAGTGGTTGTTGTGGCCAGCTCAGGGTGCTACGACAAAAGTATCATAGATTTAAGCAACAGAGCTGCAAGTTACACAATTCTAAAGGTTGAGAGGTCCAAGATTGGGATGCCAGCAAGGGTATGTTTTCATGACAAGCCTCTTACCGAGTACCCTGAGTACCTTCATTCTGCATCCTTACAAAGTACAGAAAGCTCGTATCTCTCTCTGATTTACTATCATTAATTTTCTTGAGACAGGATCTTGTTAAGTTTCCAAGTTTGTCCTTAAATTTGCAATCCTTCTGCCTCAGCTACCACTGGAATTACAGGCATACACCCCACACCTAGCTCCTTCCTCTTCTTCTAAAGGCACTAATCCCATAATAGAGGTTTTAATCTTATGGCTCATCCAATCCCCCTGTATGTGTATACATGATGATATATATATATATATATATATATATATATATATATATATATTTATATATATATAAAATCAGTGTAGATTAAGGGTTCAGTATATTGTTATACATGATGATATATATATATCATCAATGTAGATTAAGGGTTCAGTATATGGATATACATGATGATATATATATATATCATCAATGTAGATTAGGGTTCAGTATATGGATCTTGGGTGCCCACAACATGACATTCATAACAATTAGTGTTCCAAATCACATCCCACTTATCAGAAGAGCTGATGAAAGTTTTCCTTGGCGTTCACAGCAGTGTCCACCAGCCAACAAAGACAGTCTGAAATGCATCTTTAGGGACCAGCAGGAAAGTGAGCTTGCGGGCAGAACTTCTCCACCTTCTATTTTTCACTGATGTCCGCAACATCTTGAGGGGAAATGGGAGAAGACACAGGAACACTCTGACTTGACATAGACAAATCAGCACTGAAGGAAGCTAGCAAGTTCCAGAGGAAAATCGATAGTAATCTAGAAGGCCAAAGAGGAAGAAAATTAAAGGCTTGTGGTTCTGGTTACAAATCTAGGCCTCCTAAAGTTCCCAGGGTGAACTTTGAGACCCTAGGAGGACACTGGCAGTCATCAGTCATGGCTGCGAAGGGCATTCTGGGCAGCCGCCGGCCAGAATGAGCTGTCTGTACAGGAGCTAGAGAAGAATGATGAGAGAGAGGCAGGGAAGCGGGGCTCGGAAGGAAATAAAGCTTTCACAGGGTGAGCATGCACAGGTTAGAGCTCCGCCAGGCAACAGCAGGAGAGACAAAAGCCTGTGAGTTCACCCAGGCCCTTTCCTTTTTGTTCAGATTCGTGCTTTTTAATGACATAGTATGTGGCTACATCATCTCTAACTTCCTTTTGGATCATGTTCCCCTCATCCAGACTCTTCCCCTAAACTCATATAATTGAAAAATGAAGGAAGCACACCAGGGATGATGAAATAGGCAGGAAGAATGTAAGCAGAAGCTGGTCTGAGAGGCATGCCCTGCGGCACATAAGTTGTCTGATTGAATATAAATTATTTGAGGGTCTTTGCAGTCTTAAATCAGTCATTTTCAGACTTCTACTTCTCCCCTCTAAAACCAGCAAAACAACTCTCCGATTTTGCTCCTTGTAAGCCAGCACTGGGCCATCAATGTGTCCTTTCCTCAAAATGCCTCTGGGAGGAGGTGATCAAAGAGTGACCAGGATAAACTGGACCCGTTAGAGATGTGGCTTTTGCAAGGAGCCTCTGCTGTATTTCAAGACACCCGATCCTCACAGAAATGCTGAGTCCCTAAGGAAATCCTTTCCTGAGGCCAGAAGATGAGCGCAGTAAATTGTAAGAAGTAGGAAAAGCAGAAGAATCTAGAAAACACATCAGTCACTCTTAACAGCCACTGTGTGGATTGACTAACCAAGTGAAAGAGCGAGTTATGACCGGTAAGTCTGAGCAGATGGGAGGAAGGCAGATGCTGCGTGGACGAGATAGCTGCCAGACAGGGACGCAGCAGGTCTAGCAGGATAGTATTGTTTTAGTCTGATGGAAGAATCTGTCCCAGAGCGCTCTGACTATATTTTAAAGCACTGTAAATTACTCTATGCATGCCCAGCCAGGCAAACATGTTAGAAGGTGGGAATTCTGTCTAAGAAAAGAACTGGCAACTATCAAACCTGCCACTCTTAGATGCCTGCCTCCCTTCTTCTGTCATATTTGGGGAAGGGAAGAATTCATGGGACCTTCCTGACTATCCGGGTGAGAGGAAGCCAGGTGCACCTTGTAAGTGGAAAAGGGTGTTGAGCAGAGGCAATTCTCAATATGAGGAAAGAGCGTGGTGCTGGTCCACAGCTCAGCAGCCCTGAAAACTGGCTCACAGGTCTTTTTTCTCTGCTCTAGTTTGCTGAGTCCAGTCCTCCCGTGAAAGGGTGGGTTTGCGAAGCTCCTGCCAATGAGTTAAGTAGCCAAGTTACAGAGTGTAGCTTCTGCTGACTGCACCAGCTGATGGGCTGTGTGATCTCCAAGAGTTCCCAAGCCATTTCCTGCCTCCCGTGTGCCAGCTGGAGGACAGCCATCATCCATCTCTCTTCTGTACAGGAATTCAGGCTCTAAAGCTCCAGATTTTGCTGCTCTCAGCCACAAGGTTGGCACTCAATCTGCATAAGAATGCCTTGAACTTGCACAGTGGATAATGAAATAAATTAGCTAAGTGAACTGCCAGTGGTCACACTGCCAGGTCCTAGAGAGATCTCAGGTGTCCCAGTTACAGCTGGTGCACCTCTGACCCTACCTCAGCGTGACATCGCACGCAGTACCTAACGCCGCAGACACCGCTAGCTTCACAGATTTCAAGACTGTATAAATCTGTTTAAAGCAAAGGGTCACAGTACGCTTTGGGTAGTACCAGGATAAATGAAAAGGAAAGAAAACTAATCTACAGCAAAAACTTTTTAAAATATGCACTTAAAACTTAGTTTTTAACAATTGTGGTAAAATATACCATTTTCGCCATTTCGCAGCATCCATTTCAGTGACATTAAGTACTTCCCCATGGTGTCGCCATTACACCATCCACACACAGAAACTTTCATCTTCCCAGACTGAGCCTCTGCACTCATCAACCAATAATTCCCCACCTCCTTCTTCTCCAGACTGTGACACTCACCATCCTATTTTCTATCTCTATAAATCTGATTACTGTGGGTACCTCGTATAAGCAGAAAGCTACAATATAGTCCTTTCATGTTGGGCTAATTTCCACATTAGCCTAATATCCTTAGTGACCTTCCGGTTTATACCATGTGTCAGAATTTCCTTCCTTTTTTAATGTTGAATAATATCTTCAATGTATAAATACTGCATTGCTATCGTATCCATTCATCCATCAGTGAATACTTGGGTTATTTTGACTTTCTGGCCATTAAGAATAATGCCACTCTGGACAGAGCTGTACAAATATCTGCTCTAGTCCTTGCTTTAAATTCTTTTTGAGAGGGGCTGGGGATATAGCTAAGCAGCATGAGCACGTGCCTAGCAAACACAAGGTCCTGAGTTCGATTCCCAGTGCCAAAATCAAACCCATAAATTCTTTTGGGAATACACCAGAGGTAGAATTGCTGGATCGTATGCCGGTTCTGTTCTTCTGTTTTGAGCAAGTGTCATACTTTGCTCCAGAGGCTGCACGATTCTACGTTCCTACCACCTGCCTCCAGTTCCACTGCCTCCTTGCCAACACTTGGTACACAGTTGATGTTAATGGTAGCCACCCTAAGGTGTGTGAAGTTTAAACCTCAAATCCTGAGTCAGCTTGTAAAAGAGGTCACTGAAACCATAGGTTTACCTTTCCTTATGTAAGACCCTTGAGACCATATGCAGTTTTGGAATTCAGAGTTTCTAGATTTTTAAAGATTCACCACCATGAGTATGCTCTATATTGTGTAATATTCCTAGTAGGGTCTGGATGCAGAACCCATTATCAAACACATTAATATTTCTGCAGAAATTGCATTAATATCCCCAAAGTGGGATAAATAAGAACTATAATTGGCCTCATTTCAGATTTGATGAAGTTTTACGAACACTATATTGCAGGAACGACTGTAGAGATTTTCAAATTTTAGAATTGCACATAAGGAACTCTGGACCTACACTAGCACTCTGTTTCCTTAAATGAAAGCTGTGACTCTCTGAACTGTGAACAAGGAGGATGAACAGGTAGCTTTGGACTAGAAATTGCTGTGGAGCCAGGTGTTACATGGAGGTCATCTGTGGCAACACAAAGAGCTGAGAGTGCTCGCTCGACATCTTCCAACTGGACCGTGAGGGGCACTCAAAGTCCAGCGCCTGAAGAGCAGCTCAGGCCAGCACCTGGATACCCTGTTCTACTCCTCCCAGCCTCAGCTCCCTCTTGGGCTCCTACTGAACCTCCTGGGCAGCTCCCAGCCACCCCTCCCTGCTCCTGCCTGCCTTCTCAGACATGTTTAGCTTTCAATTACCAGTCTTGAGAGCATGTGTCCCTTTCCTCATACATAGCTCCTTAAATCAGAACAACTACCAACCCGAAGGTGCTGGTGAGAAATACTGAATGCTAAGTGATCACAGCTCTCCTCCCAACAAGCACATTCAGGTATCAACAGACTCTGGACTCACCAGCAGAACTGTAAGGAGTGATTCCAGGGTGAGAGTGGCAGGTGTGATGCTCAACCAGGGGGAAATTTGCAAAGGAAGTGCATTTAATATCTCTCAGGTGACAGAGCTGTCACCTCACCAGTGAGGGTCCAGGCACAAAGCCTGCAGCCACTCACGAGGTTGTCATTCCCCCTGCCACATTTTCATGGGATTCTTCCACCATAATTGGCTATTATGTTCAGAAAAAATCGAGGCGCATACATTAACAATATGAAATTAAATGTGAAGCAAATAATTCTGCAACATAGTCACAGGGTGACTTTCTATCATGCCCTGCAAACAGAAGCCAGCCAAAAGGAGGAGGCTATGCTTTGCTGCGCTCAACTGCCACCTGCTTGCCACATCATGTCATGGAGCATTGGCAGACAGTGACACTACCAGTTGTCCTTGCTTCTGGGTTCTCTCTGTTCCAAGTACACATACGCCCAACCTTGGGACCTGGGCTCCCTATGCCAGGGCTTGGTTGCTACATCTCCTAGAAATACAACAGTGAAGAGAACACCATGCCATCATGTTCAAGAGCTATGTAAAAGCAAATACCAGGAGAAGTCTCCTGGGCTTAACGATATACACCTCCATTCATAGTGGCATTATTCTCAACAGCCAGAGTCTTGCAGAATATGGGATTTCTGCTAAAGGACAAACCATGAGAAGCAACATATGAATGGACGTATGAGGCCCCAGCACAGAGCTCGGCTTTCACAAGCCTGCCAGCTGCTCAACGACTCATCCGTGAGCTCTGCCTCTAGAGTTACCTCACGATGGCAAAAGGACCATTTTCTTCTTCAACTATTTTAGGTTTAAATTTCCACATTGTCTCTAAGATAACTCTTTCAACACAGAGAAAGGAGAGAAGGCTCTGGAGGAGGAAGGGTAGCCTGTTATGCTAGCTTTTCTGGTAAGAGACAAAGCATGAGCGGGTGCCGTGCGAGCTGGGTTCACTTGGCAGTCTCTTACTGTCCCTGGACGTTCAGATTCCGAGGGCAGGATGGCGACACAAGCTACTGCAGTGAGCTGCTGATGAGTGAGGCTCAGCGAGCTGAGTTCACAGAATTAAGGAGAGATACTGTCCAGGTTCAGTCAGACTCAGTGCAGAGTGTGGAGGAGCAGCACGGCGCTGGCCTTACCCTCGCCGCGCTCTGAGCTTGTCAGCTGCAGATGGCCTGGACTCGTCAGTTATTCCAATGGGCTGCATGGATAGGCAGAGGTCTTGGAGCCCAGCACATATAACTGCATACCAGTAAGGGTCAGTCCAATGTCATATGTTAGAGTTCACACCAAGAAGCCGATCTCAGAAACCAGCAAGCATTTATTTATATACCAGATATAGTCAAAGACATAAGTTATGCTTTACTGCAAAAATAAAGAGCTATAGGTCCACAGCTTTTTTTTTTTTTATTTCTATTAGGACATTTTTGGGGGCAGTAATATTTGAAGCTTTCATGGGAAAGAACTTACAATGTACTCCATGTGTTTTATTATTCATTATTTAGTGAACATTGTGAAGTGAATTTTGTCCACCATATGGATGAAGACAAAGCTTATTCCAAGGGCCTCTGATGTAAAGCAGATAAACCAATTCACACACAAGTACATCACGCATATGATTTGACACCTTGAAAATGGCTTTAGTATCAAAGCTTTTCTGTGCAGCTCTTCTTTGAGAGATGGATGGGCAGAGCCTCCTGGGCTTCCTTGTATTATTCTCTTCTTATGTATTCATTAGAATTTCTAAAATAAAAAGATTACCAAAGAGAAGAGAGTGATGGGTGGTGCTGGGCATGTGCACAGCTTGGTGACCACAGAACTGCTACTGGATTTCAGGGCCAACTGATCCCCTCAGCTCAGAGGGTGACTTCATGCCGTGCATAGAATGCCCAGCTGAACGTGGCAGCATTACAAAAGGGTGGGCAGATCACTGAAAACTGAAATCATTATGTGCTGCAAACATGTACTAAAATAATTTTAATTAAAAGCTAAAATTATCTTAGGAAAAAGTGAGAATCATGACTATTGCACCATGGACAAAATAAAGCCCTTTGGGACAGTGTGTTGATAAAAACAAAGTGTCTTGCATTTTTGTTTTCATGCCACCATCAGCAGACTTCTGCCACTGGGTGTGGGGGGGTCTCTCCCCAGCAGCAAGCAAGCAGGCCCCCTTAGGGTGTCCTCTTATCTCTGCAGTTCTGATGCTATTTGCCCAGAGGCAGTGTCACCTTCCACAAGTTGAAGACTTAGGCTCATGACTGTCCCCCAGTGTTCAATGCCAGTCCCAAGCCCCACGCTGTTGCCCATTGGCTATGAACCAGAGGCTCCATGATCCCTTCTCAGGGTGTGTGGATTTGCTTGAGTGGCTTGCAGAACTCAGGAGCACATCTATCAGTTTACTGGAACATACATCACAAAGGGTCCAGATGAAGAAAGCCATGGGCTGGCATATGAGGGAAGGAGTTCACAGCTTCTGGTCTTCTCTCGGCACCAGCTATAGGAACTGCCAGGTGTTCCTCTATCCAGTGGATCCTGAACTCTGTCCTTTGGGTATGTGAAGGTGGTTTTGTTGCATAGTCATGATTACTAATGTACTGAGTGAGGAAACCAGCAGGCCCTGCCTACCTCAGCCTCCCTCCTTCCAGGGCGGGACCCCTCTGGAATAAGCAGGGTCCGTGGCACAGTACAGGACAAGGGAGATCAGACACTTTCCTTACGTCCAGCTCTAAGAGACAGGAGGAGGGAAGGTTAGAGTTTCTGTAACAGTCTGGGAGAAGATAATTCTAGTTTCTCCTGCCTTTCTTGGGGAGACGGTATGAGACAGGATACAGATGAAGAAGAGCAAGGGTGGGTTGCACAGTATGGCCAGACAGGCAAGCACAGCGGAGCAGACTATAAGATAAAGAGGTTCCCTAGGAGTGAGTATTGCAGTCTAAGAAAGCAGAGCTGGGGAGAGACGCACTTGGAAGCCTGAGCTGGGATGTGTGAGTTATAGTTGATCCACCCAGCAGTAGCGGGTGGCGCTGGGGCACATGGGCTTTGTAGCCGGCTTGTGATTAGATGCAGGCATTGCCATCTGTCAGACTGCACATTTGCTTATCTTCACGAAGCCTCAGTTTTCTATTTCATAAAAGAGGAATCAACTCAGACCTATCTCCTAGATGAGCTGACAAACAGAATTTCAAAACACATGTGATGTGCTCAGCCCACGGCCCGACAAGTGAGTACCCAGAGGACATCAGCAAGTATCTCAGAAGTCTTTGAACAGGACAGTGACAGGACAGAGTGGCAGATTAATCAGACTGCAAGTGCGGGCTGTGCGGGGAAGTACAGAAGGAGCGAGGAAGTCAAACCGAGGCCCCCAGAGCCGGCTCCACTCCAGGGAAGGACTTGGGAAATGGGAAGAAGAAGCAGATGTGCGAAGCTTCCTGACACACAGCGTTAGTAAACTGGGAAATTGATGGTTGTGCGAGTGAGACATCCAGGGGCGCAGAGCACGTTTCCGAAGGCTTTAGCTCCACTGGCATGAATACACCTAGACAGCTTTAGGCAGTTGATATTGGAGGGAAGACAATTTTGACATTTTGGCATAAGCAAAAGAAATATTAGGCTCAGAAGCATTAGATGCTACCCTTCTATTTTACCAGATATTGGTAAATCTACCAAGTTGGACCCAAGATTCTATTATAAAATAAAAACCATAACAGACATCTCAAACATGCCAGCAATCACTGGCTACTGCTAAAATGTCCCAAAGGTTGAAGATGACGCTGATGATAGATGGGTGGATAGATAATTGATAGAGGAGAGAGATACTGTACACACATATGGTACAAACATAGCTACATAGATAAATATGTCATCACATAAACAGATCTAGAAGTTTCTTTGGATTAAAATTTGAGGTAGGGTACCCTCCACTGGGAAAAATTCTCCTTCTATGACAGAACTCTCTCCAACCTACGAACTATACTGTTTCTAAGTCCAGTTCTTCTCACCAAAATGAAGAGAAGACCTGAGGAAGCTAGGCAGCTCCTGACTGGGGCTGTGTGACTTTTTGAATGGAGAAAGGAAGCATATTTTAAGAAATGCTCTAAGTCCTCAGTATAGCCTTTTAAAAATGGGAAGCCTACCTAATAACTCGTTGTCACTTAAAAACCAAGCCTGCAGCCATGTTAGCCGCATCTCCCTCTGAGGAAATGTACGTTCACTCTTTGGCATTTTCTCCAGGAATGAAATCCAGTTGGCGGGTGTCTTGGCTCACTATTCTGGGCAGCAGTGGCAGATTCTGAGGAACCTGCCGCATCATCTTGACCTGTCATTTCTTCCTTCCTCTCTTTAGATACTTGCCTGAGATCATGAATGATGGGCTGACCAACCAGATCAACAACCCCGAGGTGGACGTGGACATCACCCGGCCTGACACTTTCATCCGACAGCAGATCATGGCTCTCCGTGTGATGACCAACAAGCTGAAGAATGCGTACAACGGCAATGACGTCAACTTCCAAGACACAAGTAAGGAGACCTTTACCAATAACTTCCAGAGTGAAAATGGTTGTGGTTGATTACACCATTATTTTTCTTCAAGAGCAAGGTGTGTCCTTAATTATGTTTTATTCTTCTCTAATTTGTGAAGCTTTTTATAGTCTAATGCATAAAATATTATATAAATCATGGCCAGTCTTTATAGTTTCAGTGGCCTAAATTTTCACTTTCTCCTTTCTCTATCAGTGTTTATATGTCTCTCCCAAACTTTTGTTCCCTTTCCCCTAACACCACTCTTATGTTTCTAAAGTGTCCCCCCAGGGTCTCCTGTGTTCAGAGGTGGGGCTCTATATTTATTAATGGATTAATCCATTGATGAGATTATAATATGTTGGTATTATCAGATGGGACTTAGGAGTGGAGCCTACTTAAAGGGAGTGGGACATGGGGTGTGACCTTGAGGAACATATCTAGTCCCTGGCCCCCTCCTCTCTGGCTCTTTCCCTTTTCATCTGCTTCTTGGCAACAGGAGGCAAGCAGCCTTCCTCCACCATGCCCTTCTGCCAACTTATTTCTGTCTCAGTGACAGCTGATCATTGACTGAAGTCTAGGGAACCATGAGCCAAAATACCTCTCTCCTCCTTTGGTTTTCTCAGGTGTTTAGTCACAGCAGTGAAAAACTGACTGATGCAATTGCCAAAAGAATTGTCTGCAGATGCTTATACAAGCTGGGCTACAATCCCAATCTTATAAACTGGCATCTTGAACAAATTCCAGATGATTCTTAGCATGTAATGATTCTATTACAATTCTTTCATTTAACCATGGAAAAGAATCAATACACATTCAGTAGCATCCATTCATATTTTAAATTTGGAGTTTTTCCCAGAGTAGCAATATACAATACAGTGTTCTCTCACCATGTTATGTAGAGGCCCAGAGTACAGCCCCCAGTCATCCAGATTATGAAGGAAGGCAACTGACACTCGGTGGTGCCCTGTGTTGCTGTTACGGCTTATAGCTAGATGCTCCCCTAAAGCTTCATGCAGTTTTAGGTGGGGCTTTTTGGAGGTGGCTAGATCTAGGGTGTGTGCTGCTGGGATCAAGGATGTGACGCTGGGATTGATTCATGGTGTAATGCTAGGATTAGGCTGCCCTGCCCTGGGTGTAAGTGCCACCTTATCTAAGGGTGGGTAATCTGGATAAGATATAAGGAACAAAAGTTTGCCACTGCTTGCTGCCTTCTGCCTGCCCTGCTTTGCCATGAACTGTTTCTCCTCTATGATGCATCCTCTGTCAGGCCACCCTGCCTTGGAGCCAGCCAACTATGAACTGAAACTTCTACAAACTATAAGCAGAAATAAATCTTTCTTCCTTTAATTTTGTGTGTTAGTTTGTCTTGGCAACAAGAAAAGTATCTAAGAGAGTTGCTAAAGTAGGATGCTGGGTCAGGTAGATATATCCAGTGGATTTTAACTTAAGATATTTTCATCTTACAATGAGTTTCTCAAGTTTCTCTTCATCATAAGATGAGACATATCTTTACTGTTTGAGACTAAGAAATTCTATTTGGGTTTTGTCTAAGTGGTTTGTCTTTTCTATCTTTGTGTGTGTGTGTGTGTGTGTGTGTGTGTGTGTGTGTGTTGGTTTTATCTTAACTGTGTACCTTTACAAAGAGAATTCCTGGAAAAAGAATTCTTGAGCATAAAATGTGAAGTTGCCAGTATTTCTGTAATTTGGTCACTGAAGCAAAAGATGATGCCTATGTGCTTATATTAATGAGATAGAAAGCAGCAACTTACAGATGGACGACATTAAGTCATCTTAGTCTTTACCAAACTGTCCCCTGAAGAAAATTTTAGTGTTCCACTCTATTTTGAAGAACTGAAAAATTAATTTTCTAAATACAGGCTAGTTACCAACCTGACAGATTTCATGGCTTTAAAATTTCTCAGGGTCATTTGTATTCACCCTCTTAGCTAAACCTCTCCTTTCTTCCCAAGAAGAGACTCTTATACCAAATATTCATCTTTCTTGTTCCCGTCTTTGGGTTAGTCAGTTTTCCTGATGCTGGACACAATACTCAACACTGACAACTGAAAGGAAGAGAAATTTAATTTGGCTCCAGTGCTAAGGAGGTTCAGTCCATGGTCAACTGGCTCCAAGGCAGAAACCTCATGGCAAAAGGTGTGCTGGAGCCAACCTGCTTAGTCCATGGCTGCAGGGAAGCAGAGCAGAGATAATGTCAGAGATAAAGGGGCAGGGGTCTAGGTGTAGCTTACACCTCTATGACCCTTCCAGACACACCCAGAAGTATGCTCCACCAGTCCCCTGGGCTGCTCCCAAGTCAATCAAGTAAATACAAGGAAGCTTAAGGGTCCAGCCTTGTCATTACCTCACCCCTACTTTGTCCATTTTATCCCTTCTGTCTTCTGCATGTAAAAAATGCTTTCTTACCTGGAAAGTAACTATTGGAATGAATAAATCCAGATAATAAAAATCAGCTGGTGTCACCCTCATTGCTTCTTTCTCCTCTCTGACCTGACCAGGTCATGTATGTGTCAGTCTGCAAAGCCCAGGGAATGCCTAGGAGGTAGAGATCTTGCTCTGTTTCCCCTAAAATGAAAATGAAAATCAACAACAGTTAAGAGCATATCTGGCCCTCTATTTTAGGATAATACCTGCCGTATAAACCATCGTGACATCTCATAGCTATCTTCACCCTTCCTGCTTGTGACATTTTTTTAGGTTGCCCACCCTACCCCCTAATGCCTGCATTTGTGATTCCTTTTCATAAAGAGTTGGGACCATTATTTTTCCTAGTCAGAACCTCCTGTCATTATTTGCTTCCCACGTTTTTAATATTCTAAGTCACTTTAATAATATCTTTGTAAAGGTTATATTACTTCCTCTTCATGATACTTGCGTTCAGAACAATTCCCTTAGCAATTCTGATGTCTCTGAATTTAATTAATGGGTATTTCTCCCCTCGTAAAGGCCACTAAAGATAAAGCAGAAAAAAATGTTAAGAACCTAGTATAGCATATTCAAATGATCTTACCTGGTATCTAAATATGTTATCTGAAAAAAAAATACTGGTAAGTTGTATCTTTCTCCTTCAAGGAGATGTTAGAAGAGTCCCCACACTACTGTGGCTTTACTTAAATGGCCTCAGTAGCTAAGATGGCACCAATCTCTTGGGACTGTTCAGGGCACATTAGCCTATGAGGTAGGAGGAGAAATTTAAGGATATTGGTTGGAATCATGGAATAAATGAGGAAATGAGAAAATATTATTGCAAAGTTTACAATATCCTGAGTCCTTTCAGAAACATTTTCTCATTTATTGCCCGTAACATTTCTGTGAAATAAATGTTATTAATTTTATGTATGAGGCTAACTTGTTCTTCCTAATGCATTTCAATTAATTGTAGCAACTTAAATCTTAGGTCATTTTACTGTAGGTGCCGTATTTTTTTCTACCAGGCATGATGGACAGCAGTGGAGTTGATGCCTTCAGGCATTTTATCAAGTTGTCTCCACATACATGCTCCAGAACAAATGTTCTGATGCACATTGGTTTAGACAAGGAATCAGAAATGGAGTCAGTTGCTTAAGGCACATTTATTTATTGAGCAACTGCTGTATTCTAGGGATTGTGAATGATCACAGAAATCCAGAAGTAGTAAACATTTATACAAAATTTCTACCTTCAACATATTTACATTTTCCTGGGGAGATAAATAGTGAACAGTAACGAATAACACAATCTGGGTGGTGATGAGTACTTGCAGAGTGGAGCATTTGTACCAGGACACCCCTCCGCAGATACCAAAGTCCACAAATGCTCTAATTCCTTATATGGCTTAGTATTTGATGTAACTTATGCACATCCTCCCACATACTGGAAATCATCTCTAGATTACTTATAGCACCTACTAAAACTGAGGTGCTATGTAAATAGTTGTCATCCTGTATTGTTTAGGGAATAATTAATGACATGTTCAGTGCATGTTCAACTGTGCATGTTCAGTGCAGAGGCAAGCCACCTGGTACTTGCTGAAATCCAAAACACGGTGCCCTCAGGTACAAAGTGTTGGCCATGATTGATGCAGGTTAGTCTGGGGCCAGATCTGAGAGAGCATTTATCAAGCAAAAAGGACCCAAGCAGAGAAGTGTGGGAAAAGAGTGCACCAACGGACATGCACAGCAGAAGAGAAAGGTGCCACCCTAAGACAACACAATGAATAGGCACCTGGGCATTGGCATCCAGCAGGGAAAGGACAGCTTTTCTTGTAAAGGGCAAGACATTAAACAGATCAGATTTTGAAGGCTACAGGTTCTCTGCCACTCTGCTCTTACAACGTGAGGGTGGCTAGCAGGAAGGGGAATGTGAACAGGGGTGGCCATGTTCTGGTCAGATTTTATACAGAGACCCCAAAGCTGGAATTTTGTATAGTCACTTCTTACATGTCACAAAAGAGTGTTCTTCATTTGCTTTTCCCACAAACATGTAAGATATAAAGGTTGGTGTTAGGGTATAGGCTGTACCAAACTAAGCAACAGATGGTAGCTTATCAGTCCCTGGTTTAGAGGGAGATGCTGGTGGACAGAGTCCATCTTTGCTCTTAAAATGGGAAGACCAGTGGGGAAAAGCAGAAGTAATAATAATGTCGGATACAGTCATATACCACAGTGGTAATAATATCTACCTGCCATAATTCTTTGCTATTTTTTCTCCAGTTTCCTACCTGCAGTGCTTATTTCCCTAGTCTATGTTTCCCTTTAAAGTGTCCTTTAAAAATCCTATCAAAAACATGCTATCTGCTAAGAACAACTCTGAGATACAGAAAGAAAGAATGAAATTTCTTAATGCAATTGAAATATCTGCTAGAAGAAATAATGCCTTTGTAAAAAAAAAAAAAAATGTCTTTCTTATGCCATCATGGTAGGTAGTAACTCTGGATCTCCATTAAGACTGTGTGTCAACCACCTGTTTCCATAGAGCCCAGCTTTTCTGGTCACAGATCCACCCTTGGGTGCAAATCCAGTGGGACTTGTCGGGGAACCCAAGGATGGGACAGGCCTCCTCCCACATGCTCAAAATCACCATGCTATTTGCCTCTGCTTTCTCCTGGTGTGTGGTCTAATTCTTCAATCTTTCCACACCAGGCGATGAATCTAGTGGCTCAGGAAGTGGCAGCGGATGCATGGATGACGTGTGTCCCACGGAGTTCGAGTTTGTCACCACAGAGGCCCCTGCAGCTGACCCTGACAGGAGAGAAGAGGACTCTTCTGCAACCCAGCCCAGCCACTCACTGCTCTCCTGGTCTCTGGTCTGTGTGGTCCTGGCACTGCAGAGACTGTGCAGATAATCCTAGGCTTTGGTCAGATGAAACTGCATTTTAGCTGTTTGAGCGGCCAACTCCCTTCTTTTCTTACAGTCTTGGACAATGGACCATGCCTCAAAAACTTACCGTTTTCTATGAGAAGAGAGCAGTATTGCCTCCCGTTTTGTTTTCCCAAAGAGTACCGGGTGCCAGATGAACTGCTTCCTCCTTCCTTCAGCTATCTGTGGGGACCTTCTTTATTCCAGAGAGAATTCTTACTCAAATCTTTCGTACCAGATTTTCTTACCTTCATTTGCTTTTATGCTGCAGAAGTAAAGGAATCTCACCGTTGTGTTTTTTTTCCCCCATAAAAAGAAAAAAAAGTTAGGAAAAAAATAATTTTCCTTTTAAAATCAGGCCAAACCCCAAGACAACGGCCTTTGCAACAAAGAAGCAACGAGAGAAAAATAAAAGAACTTTAATGCTATAGGTTCTATTTTGACAGCCAACTCCCAGGGTAAGCTTTTCTGTGACAAATCAGGTTATAAAAATGCTTCTGGTGAGAAAGCTTGAAAAATTTTTTAAATGTAGTGAAAATACACTGTTGTCTTGGAGGTCTTGTCTTGCACTCTGACCACACAATACCAAATTGATTTGGAGGTACTGATCCTAAGTTTAGAATTCCATCCTTAATTTGAAAGCAAAACTAACTGTAACTCAGCACCTCTGTCACCCTGCCCAATTTCAATCTAGGTAATGGCACCATCTTTTTTAATCTCCCAGTGTCTGTCCATTGTAGCCAATTGACACAGATATTTCCCCTTCATCTTTGGTTACTAATGGATGCCCCATCAACTCATCCTCCTCCCTGTCTGGATTGAAAGTCATCTTCAGTGATACAGTCTCTACTTTTGCCACAGGTTTGACATGAATTCGATGTTTCTGCCCCTGTGTTCGTTACCTTCCCCCAGACAAGAGTTCTTTTTGCTGAATTGTTAAACAATGAGACCCATAGCAGAGTTTTCATTTTTAACTATTTGCTTTGTGTCCATTGGGTTTCTCCATCACAAGGGCATTCTCTTACAAAATAACTCACGACAACAGAAAATGTCAAGACAAAAAAAAAACTATATATAGTACAGACATAGAGATTTCTTTCACTTTTTTAGTCTTAGTATGATCATCTATTTTTATATCTATATATATAAATCACAGATTTTAACTTCTTAATTCCAAGCTCAGGGTTGACACACCTTTGTAACAAAAATGTTTTGTCAACCAGCTCTTCTTGTTTTGTGCTGCTCAGAGAAGGGATTCCTCAATGACCTGTGAGCACCAAGAATCAAGAAAGAACTTTTTACGTATCTAACTGTCCATCTATTCAAAGTTTGCAAGGACACATCCTTTTCATATAAGCATGCTTTGGCCCTGGTGCTCTACCTGGGCTGAGCTCACAGGACCAGCCATGGGTGTGCAGGATTTTACTGGTGATGGAAACCGTTTTGTGTAAAGAATGTTATTCACGAAACACCATTGCTTTCATGTACAACCTCTCTGGCCTAGGATTCCTGCTTGGCACTTGGATAAGTGAACTCAACTCAAAAGGCCAAATTAGAGTCACAGCCTAACCTATCCACCAAGCATACCAAAGCCAGACCCAGTGCTCCCCCTGGCAGAGCAAAGCAAACTGAACCAAACCATGGCTTCATGAATACAGTTGACTATCCATGTGTTCCTGGGTTTTCACACTGCATCCAGAGTGGGGTAAAGTAATGTGTCAAGACACCATAGATGCCAGTCACAATGTAACTAGCTCAATGACAGTATTGACACGTAAATGGTATTTTTTTGATCTCTGTTCTCATCAAAATTAAAATTAGTTATTGATTTAGTCACCACATTTAAGTAGAACATATGCGGCACAATAGTATTAAGTCTATTCGAGCACTTTTGCAAAACAGAAAGTATTTACAAGCATCTATTGCCACTTTAAGCCTAAAGAAATATAAAGTGTAGGATTCTGAGGGACTTTGTGGCATCTTTCATTTAAATCTTTGTGAAATTAACACTTAAGCTAATTTAGCATTACACACTTCTAAGCAAACCATCCATTTCACTGCCAATCTTCGGCTTTCTGTCAGCAGTTACATATAATGCATCTCTGTGAAGGACCAGTCACTTATGTTGCTCATTTCACTGTATGTTCAAAAATCAGTATTGTTTTTCTCCAATCATTAAGGTGCAATACAAATTAAATCAACCTTGATTTTCGAGAATAACTTGTTCATATGGCTTTAAATTCCAAGTCTTTCTTTTTTAAATATTTCTGCACTATCTTCTATGAAATAGACCAGGATGTCTTGTTTTTCCTGTGCTTTCACCCCTAAATGGTTTTGTGCATGTGTATGAATACACATTATATTAACGAATGTGAACCCATGTTCTGTACGCACTAAACACACAGATAATATATAAACGCCTGCTTCGTTTGTTTCCACACCTTCATTATCATAATATTCCCATTGATGAGATATAGTGACACATATGAGCTGGGCAGAGAGCTGAAATGACCATCAGTTAATGATGCCACAATAGTAGTCACCCTGCATGGATGTGGTCAAAATATTATTCAATTGTACTTCCTGGTTTTAATCATCATCCTAGTAGGATTTTCACACTAATTTAATGCGAATTTTTTTTCTATCCTGAAAGGATTTTATTTCATCTAGTTACCCCTTTTCGGTGTTTTTGAAATCCCTCTCCCAAATTAACTTTTCTCATTTCAGCATAGCGATAGGGAATACAATGATGCTCCAGTACCTGTCAGGACCTTGCCCTCGTTGGTTCTGAAATCCCCGAAGTTCCGTAACCACATCGTCACTTCTGTTATGAGTAGAGAGGGATGGGCTCGCTGAAATCGGACCCTAGAAATTGGTGGGTTGATGCTCATAACGGCAAACACTTAGCTTATTGAAGTGCCTCTATTTACATGTTCTTTAGTTATAATATGTATTTTTCTAACAGAAATACACATCTGTAACTGATGTATATTATACTTTGTATATGTTACAACAAAAGACAAACAGAGGCTAAAGTCTTTAGCAGAGAAGAATGAATTGCAAATTTACAAATAACTCTGGTTCTGTGCTGAAGGACAGCTTGACAACCTTCTGTCATTTTAACGAAGGTGATGTTGGCACTTTGATTACAGCCATTATAAAATGTTAGCACTAGAAATCTGACTCCCTTACAATGATTGACCCAGACAGGATAAGTAACTAGTACCACCTGCTTCAGATGTAAGGGCTAGAAAATACTATTTTTGTCTATATTGAAAAACACTATTATTCGTGGACAAGCAGTAATAATTTAAAAAGTAATAGTTTTTAAATCAAACACATTGAACATATTATTGGATGCAGAACCCTGATATTTAATTTACATTTCCTGCTGCAGACATTAGCCTACTTTAATTCTTTCGCCACTGCATACACATTTTGGCTACCAACTGAACACCACTAAAGTCCCCAAGGAGGAATGAAACGGCAAATCCCTGAGTTGTGATTCTTTCATTTCTCTTTGCAAGGCTAATGATCAGATGGTTTGATCAAAGGTAAAATGTTAACATACTCAATTTTTGACTACCGCAAACTTACCAAAATTCAAACTCATCTTCCTTGATCTGACTTTTAATTCAAAACACAAAAGCAGGCTAGCTTTGCTAATGGAAAAGTAAAGGAGAACATAATTTCTGCATTTGCACTGTGTTCCTCCTGTGGGGAGACACTAGCCAGTGTTTAGTTTGAGGCCAACTTATACAAATAGAGTATTGATTTGTACGCATTCTGGAGACGCTCTATCACAGTTTACACGGTTTGCTACGGCAGACTCAGCTTAGCATGGGAACATTTGGAACTGCGTTCAAAGTTGAGTAGTTACTGGAATCGCTGACTTGGCCTTGTAATGAGGCACTTCCATGAGAAAAACCTAAAGATGGCATCGTAGCGAGGTCTCTGTGTGCATATACATACTATATGTGCAAAATAAATGTGTGCACCAATCAAACCTAAAATTTTATGTGATTGTCAAATGACTATTATTTGGGTTAAGATTTTTTCATTCCTGATTTGGATAGAAAATTGCTATTAATCTTGTATTAAAATAGTTTTTAAAAATCTACCTGTGCCTTTTCTGCATTTTCTTAATCATTGTCACCGTCTAAATTTCAGATCTTTTGATTTGTTTCTTTGTTTGAGACCATTTTTAGGTGACTTAATATTAAAAAACAAAAACAAAGCCTATATATTAAATCAATGCCACTAAACAAAGTACATACCACATTTGAAATTATGAGTATTTAGAACTTGAGAACATTCAGAATTTCCCAGATGCACATGAAAAACACTCCATGTCTCTTCTTTTGTATTGGTTTCTTCTGATGAAAAAATTAATAAGTTAGAACTAGTGCCAATACTTTCTAAGGGAGGGCAGAAAAATAAGATTATATATGGAAGGCCTAGAATATGTAAATTTTGCAAACTGCATTGACTTTTATACTGTATTTCTGAAATGTTTTCATGCTCTTATGCATGCTAAAGATTCCATGATCAAAGATTTACTGAATTTCTCCTCCCTGCCAACCTTAAGGTGGGTGTCCTATCATACAGGTTGCCAGAAAACATCAGTTAAGCCTTACTTATTTCTTAATTCCCTTAACAATGACCATGGCAAATGCATCACTTAAGAATGTTTTTTGTAAATAAAAGAACTCCCGTAAATAAAGGTCTCCAGAATACATCATCCAGCTGTGAGGAATACTGTAATTTAAATGACTTTATTACTATCTTGGTTTATATGGTGAAAAGTGATTTTTTTAAGACAGGGTCTTGCTGTATAGTTCAGGCTGGCCTTGAATTCACTATGTAGCCTCGGCTGACCTCAAACTCATAGCAATCCTCCTGCCTCAGCTTCCCGAGGGCTGCACTTACAGGTGTGCACCACCATACCTGATCTGAAAAGTGATTTTTTCCAAGACAATTAAGGAACTTTAGGATAGTTACACCTATAAAATCAGAACATAACAAATTTTATTTGGGAGTAGACTGAAAGTCATTTAGTGTAAAGGACAAACATTGCAAAGTTTTTGGAAAAATACAACCACATTCCCTTAGGATAAATGTGCAGGGATAACAGTTAAAATATATGCAGAAAAGTGTGTATCAAAATGACATTGGCTATAAAAATACCAACTAATAAAACAGTGGCCAGCGGCACTGTTGCTTTGTGTCTTAAGAGCTAGAAAGATGTGGCCGCACATCTGTCTATTTGAGTAGACATTCACAGTTGATACGGCACAGACACATCTCCATTCCATAATGGACCTGTGGGTGTAAACATGTGGCTGAATGTATTCTGTTTCCTCATAAATTGGACACAGCAAAGCTACAAGGCATTAGATGCTGATGCCAGGCTTTGTAGCTGCGCAAAGAACTCGTGTTCTTGTATATCTTGAAGACAAAAGCAGAGTAAGAAAGGGGGAGTTTTCCTCCGAGAGTGTTCAAGTCAGGAGGCAAACAGACAAAACAGAAAGACTTTCAAAATGGCCTTAAGCACTCAAATGAATATTTACCTTGAATAAAAGCATCGCTTCAATAAGAACGAGCACCTGTGGATTTTTAAAATTTTAATATTTATTTAAAATTATTTAAAAGATTAACTGTATTTTTAAAAGATATGTAATGAGCCATTACCACCTGGCAGACATGACTGCAGGCACACCGAGATTTCTGCTCCCCAAAAATCAACATGGGGTGGGGGAAAGCAGGCAGCCAACGCAGAAACATGATGACTTTATGAAGTGGAAGATGCCATAGCAAAGTCCAACAGTGGCTACAGAGGAAACTCTTTTTAGATCATGATAGTTGAGCTGTGATCTAACAACAGGAAAAGAACCAGCCTTGAGCAGAACTGGGAATAGAGTTTTCTAGGCAGAGAAAGGGTAAGTGCACAGATCTCAGTCCAGGGACATTCTGCTCGGCTTCCGTGTATCTAGAGACAGTGAGTGAGTCTGTACATGGTGAGAGAGTGAGGAAGAGCTGATCTGGAAGCTGTGAGAAGCTCAGCGGTTAACCCTGCACACAGCCCTGCCTGTGTGACCTTGTGATAGTACTTACTAACATTTGAAAACATACTTGAACAAAGAACTTCGCCAAGGTCTTTATGTGTTTCATTTTTATAGGATCTCTATGATACAGGAATAATAATGACCATTTTGTACTAAATAAAATGAGATCATGAGATTAATGGACTTGCCCAGGCATAGAGAGGAGACTACCAGGCTACGAGCCCAGGCCTGTAAAGAACTGGGCACAAAATGAAGGTATATGAGTGTCTTGGTTTCTTTTCTCTGACTGCTGAGAGAAAATATCCAATGCCCAAAATTAAGGAAGGAAAGGTTTATTTAGCTCAGAGTTTGTGGAGGTTTCAGTCTATACTTGGCTGGCTCCAAGGCAGAGTGGCACATGGCAGGGGGGCAACAGTTCATGGCCGCGAAAACAGACAAAGCAACAAGAGTAAAAGAGAGGAGCAGCAAGAACAAGCCTCTTTCCCTCCCTCATAGTGTATTCAGGCTACCCATCCTAGGGCTGGTGTAGCACTCACACCATAAACCCAGCATTGGACCACGGATCCATCATAAACTCTAGAAGCCCGCCCCACAACTACATAAAGCTTGGGGGGGGACATCCAGACACAAACCATAACAGTAAGAATAATTATCATTTTTCCCGTTACAAACTGAATTGGGTTTCCCAAGAATATTCTCGGAATTGGCAGTGAGTGTGCAAACTCATCAAGTAAGAAAGCAGGAATCCACAGATCTGTCTTTGTGCAGAGAAACTCCGTTAGGTGTTTACTCTGAAATGTAGCTAACGCCAGTTAGCTACTGTCTGTCTTAACATTTTGGCAAATTCAGACTACTAGTTTTGGGTTTGTGTAAGTTACAACCACTGAAAACCAAAGGGCAATGCCTGGGACAGGAATGTGTTAAACCAGTCTTCCCGTTGTTGGTTTCTTGGCCCAGGCACGACATTCACAGAAAGTCTGAACCTCCGGCCCCCGCCGCTGCCACCCCATGACACTTCCCATACAGTCTTTTCTATGATTTATTTACAGTCAACTTAGCCCAAAATATGAATCAAGATAATATGATAATCAACCATTTCAAACAGATGCCTGGAGTGGCCACATTGTTGACAAAATTGACCCTCCGAGCATTCTGGGAAGTCCTGGGGCCTTGAAGACCCACCCACTGTCCTGGTAATAGTCTCCTCAGCTCAGATAAAGACTGGAATATAGGAAGCCTGGGGCCTGCCTTCTTCATAGAGTTAAAGATCCTTTTCTTGGTTTCCCTCCTGCCTGTTTAAAGGGCAGGGACAATTCCAGGGTCAATTCCTTTCTGTGAGAAAGAATCTGAATCTGGGTTGTTGGCTACAGGCTGTTTCTATCCTAAAAATTTCTTCAGACATTCAGAAAGGTGAATATCAAGTTAGATAATGACTTAGCTGCAGAACTGTGTATTTCTCTTTTCTGACATAGCATGTTTTATATTTGCATAAAGCATTTCACCTCAAAGGGAGCTTTCAGGTTCTTTCTCTTCTATAATCTTCACTGTATTTCCATGCAGCAGGCAGGGTTACTGTCCTTATCACATAGATCGGAGAAGCTACAGGTTGAAACCAAGATTCTACCACCTTGCTTTCACTAATCCTTACCCCTAACCCACCCAAATCCTTAGAATTTGAGTATAAATCATTCTGGTTCTTATCAAATTCTTATTAGTTTGTGAAACCAGCCCAGTAGCTCTTCTGCGGGAATCCTGTAACCAATTCTCTAGGCTGAGTCTGGTAGGATGACCCCCTGCCAGTCTTTGGCTTCATCTCCAGATCTGAGTCACATATTATGAATATTGTACACTGAGTTCCTGCATGTGAAAAATGAGATGTCCCCGAGCCAAGAAGTTGCACCCAAAGAGCATTATTAAAGCTTGTTAGTGACACAAGAAAGATCTTATTGGTTTTTGTCTGAACCATTGCATACAAATTAGCATTTGGAGGCTATTTTTACATAGCCAAAGATAAAAGATAAGCTCAGGCTCTATACATGTGTTTGATTCTAAGTATAACAGGGTTTTTTTTTTTTTTTAGGAAAGGAAAGAAATAACATATTTTTGGGCAGAAAACATAAGCCAGGAAAATGGGCAACAAAATGCTTTTCTCTGGGAACAAATAAAAGAGGCTTTTATTTCTGAAATTTCTCCTCTGGAGCAGTGCTGTGATCTTTCCCATCCTTGTGTCTTAGGAGCAGTGAGGGAGTGACCTGAAGGGCACAGGAGGAGGTAAAATGAAAACTGGGGGAAGAACAAAATCTGATGTCACTGAAACCCAGGATGCATTTATCTGACCGCTGCTAAGCTTCCACCATGAAAGCCTCCAGTGCAAGGGAAGATTCTGTACAGATAGTATAATATAATGGCACTTGATCAAAATCTCACAAGGCACAAAGGAACTATGGTACAATGAATGAATACTGGTTTCCATGCACCCTGTAAAAATATCAAAAGTCTCCATGTCCCAAATTGTCCAGCATAGTCCTCATTACATTTCTTGTCTCAGGACAGCTGTCAACAGCATGCTTTCACTCTCCTTGGTGTTCCTTCTTGAAATGGTAGGTTAATGGTCACCCTGGGTATGTAATGGTCATTAGAACGATCAATTTACACTCAAGTGTGCATGACAGCACCTAATTTTTCAAGATACTCATCTACCTAAAGAAGTACCCCCTAGTATTATTCATCACTAACTTCCCTGTTTAAATCTACCTTGCCTACTTGTTGTGTTGAAAAACACTGGTATCAGAATTTAAAATCCAAAAACAATCTGATATCATCAAGTGCACTCACCACCCTCAGCTGTCCAGCTCTAAATACCAACCTGCTTTCACCTGAAAACAGTCCATGCTTGGAAGGTGAGCCCAGGAGATTGACCTCTTCTATGTTTCAGCAATTTTTCTGGATATGTCAGTGAACAAAACCACTGATAATCAGTCCCATATCAGAACTTGTATTTTGGTTCCATTTGCTGCTGTAGAGAGATGTAATTTAAGGCTCATTTTCTCTATTTGTTAGTCTTGGCAGTCCCAGAACAGCTCTGAGCAGTTTCTTTTGTTTTCTCAGCCACATGTAGGATTAATTCCTTGACTCCTGATGCTGAGATGGCCACATGTACCAGAGGTCCCCTGTGTCTGCCCTGGCACAACAGCACACATGATGGTCACAGCAAGTGATACCAAAGTAGAATAAAAGCAAAAAAGACAGGTAGAATGGAGACAAGAAAATTCAGTGTTTTCTTCCTTATTATCTTGAAACATTTGATCACATCCCTACTCACCTCTGCACATAGGCATATTAGTCATTTAAGAAGTGCCTGTGTTCCAAAGTTTCCTAAATTTACCTTATTTATCTATCTCACCCCACTTCAACACTGAGGACATCAACATAAACCATCCGTTCTTACAGGGCTACCCACTCGGTGTCTCCAGTACCGGCCTGCATGTATCTTGCATTGCTCTTCTCCTCCTTGCTCTGTAAGCATCCAGTTCTGTCCTTCTGATGGATCCTCTATCTTCCCTGCCTCCATTTCCAAGACAAAGTCAATGGATGAACCTGGGTCAGCCACAGCCACACAGCCACCTCTGCTTGCTCCCCTTAAAAACAGCCATATCTCCTCACAGAATGTCAGTGCATACTATTTGTCCAGTTTAACAGAACAGCCTTGCAGGATGTTACAAATGAAAGACGTATTCTTCAGGTGAGGCTGCCCTCAGAATGACAGCACTTCTGGGTGGAGGAAAAAGAAGAAGGCGCTTGATCTCTTTTTGGTACCACCATCAGCTCTTTGCACCCTGTGTTTCCCTCTACCCTCCTTCTTCCCATCCTAAATAAAGGTAAGAAACATTAGAAATTGTTTTTTTAAAAAAAGATAATAGTAAAGGAAGTTTCAAGGTTTGCAGGGTGTCTTGGTTACTTTTTTCTCATTGCTGAGACAAAATACCCAACACCCAAATTGAAGGAAAGAAAGGTTTATTTAGCTTACAGTTTGTGGAGGTTTCAGTCCATACTTGGCTGGTTCAGAGGCAGAGAGGCACATGGCAGAGGGCAAACTGTTCAAGACAGCAGAGCACAGCAAAAGCAACCAGCCAAAAGGGAGGAATGGCTACAAGCAGCCTCTTTTTCTCCCTTACCTTGTAAACAGTCTACCCCCACCCAGGGGGCGTGTAGCTCTCACACAAGGTCCATGCTCTCCTCTTCCACAGGCTCAGGAGGTGTACAAAGTAAGCACTCTGGCTTCCTGCTGAATCACTCAGCCAAACCTCTAGACTCCCCAAGTTGACACAATGTATCAACCATAACACAGGGATACCCCAATGCGGCTTTTTACAACATCCAGTTCTAGATCCCCTGGAGTGAGGCCTAGAAGTATCCCAAACCTGTAATTACTTTGGGATCCAGGAAGTGCAGAGCCTCGCAGACTGCTTCATGATGGGGTCACCCCCCTGCTAGCAAGAGCAATTAACTAAGGCAGGGAGACATCTCCCGGCTTCCCAAGCAAGAACAGTTATCTCATAGGAACCAAATTCCTGCTCAAGGCATAAGGAGTCTTCCAGCGCTATGAAATCAGAATCAAAATGGTGACCAATCAGACTCTAGGCTAACACTGTCCATCCACGAAAGCTGGCCTATCTCCATGGCAGGCACACTGGGGTGTGCTTCATTGTTTTGTGAGTAGGCAAGCCCACCTCTTCATCAGTGTTTCTCTCAGTTGCTCAGCTGGAGTCATTTTCCTATCTTCCCTTACTGCCTAACTCCTAACTCTGACTAATAAATCTGCCTATGCCTTACGGATGTATCTTGAAATTCTTTTTCCAAACAAGAGTTAAGAAATTAGTGGGCCAAGTTGAGGTTCCCATTTCCTCTTTAGGTGCCCTCCTCAGACTTAATCTGGTAAGACCACCAATCATTTCCTCTGCACTAAATGTAGACAAACCCCTTTCCTTCCCACTCAGAGTTGACCAAAACGTCAGGAGGAAAATAGCCAGGAAATTCTCATCCAGCTAAAGATGAATATACTCTAATTTATGGAAATCCATTCACAGATTCTACCCATTTAGTTACTGTTTCTAATAAGCTACTTGTAACACTTTGCACCTGATCCTTACACTGAAGTCCTAGAACCCTTGTGGTAGTCTACTTATCACTTGGGAGGAAGTATTCCAAAGAAAACAAATGATATAAAAACCTGCTGGTACCACCATCAGAAAGAAAGTCATCCTTTGATGAAGTCATTTAGCTTTTCTTTTTTTCCCAAGAGAAAGAAAAACAATAACAAAATAACAATAAATACAAAAACAAAACAATAAAAACAAGATTTTAAAACAAGATGATAGGAATTAACAATGGTTTTTATATTACATATTGTTATCTTCAACAAAGTTGCTCAGATTACTGGATGTAAGAATGCAAGATTGATCAACCGATTAAAAGACAAGCATTTCAGGGTTCCTTTTGCAAGATTATCTATTCCTAAAGACATTCCTTATGAATCATTTGGGAACGAACATGTTCATGTGTAGATTAGAGATGAAAGTTTCCACTGGAACTTGGAATATTATATAACACATGCATATCTAGCCAGAGATCCAAATTGTATTCATACATTTATTGCTCAGAGTCTGGCACTATGTCTTGCTTTTTGGAAGATATGTAATTGAACAAGACATATTCCCTCCCCTCAAGGAGAAAATAATAACACCTACTAAGAAATAATAACAAAGGCAACATCAACGTTCAAAATGCCTATGAACTGTGTTAAACCTTTCCCATATATTTATTGTGTTCTAAAAACAGAATATTCTAAGAACTAGGAAATACTATTGTTCTAATTTGATGAGCGGACTGAAGGAAAGGTAAGTCAAACAGCTGGCCCAAGGTCCCACACCACTAGAAATTGGCAGGTTGAGAAAGGGCAAAGTCACCAGAGCTGGAAACACGGCATGGTTACTGGAGAAGAGGTGCTGCTCTGAGTGACTGAAGGCAAGGCCTTCTCTCTGTACAGTAGCACAAAGCAGGGAAAGAGCTTGCCATCTGGAAATAGTGGTCCTGTGTTGCCACCACTGCAGGCAAAGTACATGAGATTTAGTCAATGATCATCTCATTTCCATACACAGCTTAACTCAGCCAGGATCTTAAAAACTGTTTCCTGTCCATGCCCTGGCATCAGGGAGATACCATAGCTCCAGAAGGATATGTATGGACCCTTATATATGTGCATATAAATATACATGGGTTAGATAACTGATCTGGAGGAGATCTGTTTTTTAACCCTACTCCCTGTACTCCAAAGAAACAAGCAAGACAAAATATTGACCAGTGAAGTGCTCCATCTTAAGGACCTGATAATATCACGACAAACCACAATGGCTCTGTGCTGACTGTTTATGAGATCACCTAGCCTCTTGACTGAATTATAGCTGTGTAATCACCCTTCCCCTATTTATTACCCTGTGTACGGCACTCCATTATCTAGAGCACTGCCAGAAAATACCTTCCCAGTGGCTGAATTACCCTGATTTCCATTTCTTTATTTCCCTGCCCCACTTGGGGGTGTGGGGTTGGGGAAGGTGCAAAGGCGAGAAGGGAACGTTGACTTTCTGGCACCAGGGAGAAGGTGCTTGACATTTTCTCCAGCCTCCCAGCCTGCACTGCTGCCCCTGCTCTCTCTGCTTCACCCTGAGCTTTTATTAACCCAGTGTGGAATATGGCAATTTCCTAAGCCATGGTCATTAAAGTCAATACCATTGCTCCCACAGAAGGCTCCCTTTAGCTTCTGTGCTCCCCGTGCTTGTTTAGCTCATGATATTTCAGGCCAAATATTTTAGAGACAGTGTTCTGAAATCACCAAGCAGCTAGACTATGAAATGCGCCGTTCCCATCCATCAGTGGCAGGACTCAGACCGCAGGGGTGTTGTGTTTTGTATTTGCTTTACATTCATTATGGGTTTCTTGCTGAGCCGGCCTTTTCCACAAACACTGAAGACTGAACTGAGTAATGACTCCCTGTTAACGCAGACGCACGTTGGTGATTATGCATCTTCAGAAAGTACTTAATAAATACTATTCACGGATTTTGCTTTACAGCAATGGCAATCACGCCAGATGCGATATTGTGTTATTAGACAAAGGCAGTCTTGAAAAGCTTTCAAGATAACATTTAAAAAGTAATCCTTTATTAGGTTGCCTAGCAAGATGCCCCACATGAAGAGGTACGAGTTCAGGCAAAGAACGCACTCCCAGATGGAGACAGTAATTACCCTGTCCCCAAACTCGGATTGTATTTACCTTGCCTTTTGCCTACGAAGTTGACAACACAATATCTGACTTTTCAACCGGAGCATACCACTTCATTTCTCCTGCTGGGACACACGCATTAATGAATGGGTGCTTTTAATAACAAAAGCATAAGACAAGAATATTTCAGCCATGCTGTTACCCTTACAGCCTGTTATAGATCATAAAGGATAAGAATAAAATTTAATTTGCAATAACTCCTTGGAGCCAGAGTAATAGTTGCCCAGGAGTTCTTTGTCAGAACATCTTGGCTTTTCATTAAGTTGTCAACCACTAAATTCTTTTCAACTCTGGCAGCAACAGCCAGGGAGCACTTGGGAGCTCTATAAAAGACCTGCTCCAAATTTTCAAATTGTTGGAAAGACGCTTTAGCATCTGTTAAAATATTTTTTCCTCCTAACCTGCCTGAAACTAATATGGAGAGAGTTATATGATGTTTCTTAATTAAGAAATGGTTAAGGGTGGCCTGAGCTAACTTCATCACAGCTGTAAAGCACCGGAAAGGGAAGAAAGAGGTTGATTGCCCTGAAAAATCTCAGGCATTGGATTTCTCTCTGAATGAGCCTTACTGCCATTGTTAAGAAGTCTTTTCTGATTTGAAAATGGGAAGATCCAAGCATGGCAAAGCTCAGCTCACAGGAAGATCACAGCTGTGAGTAATGCAGGAAAACCAGCAAATCCCTTTGTCCTGGGGGAGGAAGGAGAGGTGCTGGGTGGGGGCCAGCACTAGGCCAGAGTGCTCCTGCTACTGCCCTGTGACCACGCGGCGCTGGCTTGCCCTGGGGCCTGAAGGGAAAGCAGAGTGTGTGAGGCAGCAAGGCGATGACCAAGGAGAAGGCTCCAGTGCCAACTCTGCCTACAATGAGTCCAGGGTTCACTGGACACACAGCCACTGAGCACACAGGTTCAAGAGCAGAAATCCCCTCCTTCCAAACCAGTTTGCAAAGCCCTCTTTTAAAACCATAAAGCGGGTGCCTACCTTTTAGCCCACTTTCTAATCTACATTTTTAGCTAGGATTTAGAGGCCTTAGGAAATCCTCACCAGTAAATCCTGGGAGCTTCCAGATACGCATGTGAAGGACAAGGCTTTAGCTGTTCAGACCTTGAGCCCAGGAGCTTTTCTTGCTCCACCTGCTCAAACCTGGTATCAGCAACAGGAACAAACTCCAGACCAATCTTCTACATGGGTGCAGGCGCTTAAATGTGCCCAGGCCTTAGTTGACCTCATTTTATCCAATAACTCATTAATTGTCCCATCTACAGCGTGTTCTCCATGTATGTGCACGGTGTGTGCAGACGCACTACCTTCCCCCCCTTTAACCTGTCCTTAGACAGTTTCCATTGCAGGCACCAGTCCCTCGGTCCAAGAGTTCAGAGGTCAAGCTTCTCCGTCCTCACGTGGCCATCTAAGGATTGCATGGAACGAGTGCGGTGCACCACACCTGTTATCACATTATCTTCTCACTTTCATTTGACATTTGACTGTGAAAAGGCTAAAATCCAGTGGGTTGAATTACCTTACACAGCCTATACTCGATGCTTGTGCATTTGCTCCTCAGGGCAGCCAGTCCTCATTACTCATGGATTTCATAGTTGCAAAGTCACCCGTGTGCTACAATGCATTTGCACGTTAAGTCAGTACTCATGAGGGCTTCATAACAGACATGGACCTGGTCAGAGCAGTGCAAAACCTGAGCCACTGTGTGCCACTCGGCTGCCTATCACCCTCAACAAGTGTCTGCCACACAGCCTGTTTACTGCCTTAGCGTGCACATTTTCAAAATGTTAGTTGTTGGTTTGGTTTGGTTTAGTTTGCCTTGATTTGGGTTGGTTTGGGTTGCTTTGCTTTGCTTTGCTTTGCTTTTCAGACAGAGTTTCATTTCACTATGTAGTCCAGCCTTCCCTTGAAATGGCAATCCTCCTGTCTCAGCCTCCCAAGTGCTGGGATGACAGGTATGTATCATCATATCTGCCTGATTTTTTGTACACAGTGGGACATATATGTAGTGTGGAAGTACTATCTACTATCCCTAAACTCAGGAAGCCTATGATGTGTCCTACAGAAAAAATATGTGTGTTAGATGAGCTTTATTCAGGCGTGTTACAGTATTCTTGACACTGAGTTCACTGTCAATGAATGAACTATATATATATTTTATATAAATACATATAACCACATTTATATAAATATATACTATATATACTTAAAATAAGGTGACTTTAAACAGAAACATACATTATAAAGTCATATATTGATCAGTTGATGAAAATGCTGTGTCCTGAAGTTTATAGGAACCTAACCCTCTCCTTTTCCTAGGGATGATAACTCAGTATTTGCTAATTCGGTTTTCAGGGTGACTTTACAGAACATAACTATCCTGAGTAAAGGGAATCAACTCTAATGTCAAACTTGTTGGCTTCATGTCCCTCCAAATTTAGCAGGCTCTGAGAAAACTGATGACATTAACAGTTATCTTGAGGCTAAATCCACCCATTTATAGGAGATATCTTTTCAAGTTTCTTCCTTAGCATTTTAGGTTATAGGATTTTTTTTTTTTTTTTTAGTCAGGGTCTCAATATACAGTTTAGTCTCGTCTTGAACTCACCATGTAGCCCAGGCTCTCTTCAAACTCAAAGCAATCCTCCTGCCTCAGCCTCCCAAGTGCTGGGATTATACCACACCCAGCTAGGTTATAGGATTTCTTAAATTCCTCTAGATCTCAACCACAAGTGAACCTTTCTAAGGCAATGTTTCCTAGCCTTCCTCTCTATTTATATGGATCAGACTGCTTGAGCTCGAGGAGCCTACCCTTTAACCCTGCAACCTTGACATCTGACAAGATCACTTTTATATTTCCTGCAACTCTGCCATAAGGAAGAAGAAGGAGTAAACAGAGCTAGCATAGAAATGTTTAGGAGCCTTTCTCTGGTCTTTTGTTGGTTTGGTTTAAGTTTTGAGGCACTTTTGTTTGTTTTATTTCTGAGATATGTCTTCACTATGTAGCCCAGACTGGCCCTCCTGCCTGGCCTCTCAGATGCTGGGGTTCCAGGCATGGTATTCATGGCTGGCTCTCAGGTGTGCCTTTTTGAGTAGAGGAAATTTCACGCCTACTGAGGGGCAGGAGATTAGGGTATGACTAGCTGGCCTGGCAAGTGGGTGTGACCTGCCAGTCATGATGATCCAGCGCACGTGTGCAGAACAGTTCCCAAGCCCTGCACCAAGGACCAACTAGGAAGTGCTACCTTCAGTCCTTTTGGTTAAAGATCAAATAGGTGTTTGATAGGGTAGCTTACATCTGAGGTTGGGAGATACAAAAGACATCAGCCATGAACCTTGTGGCCACCACGTTCTTGCTTTTTCAGTGGCCTGCTCTCATTCTGCGAGGATATCTTCCTCCTGCCTTTAACTGGCCCACAGTCACTGTGTGGAGCATATTTCTTTTCCTGCCTTTAATAAATATAAAACTTTGCTACATTTTGCACATGACTTGTCCAATTCTTTGTTCAAGACAACAAAACCCTGGAAAGGATCCCGGGAAGAGCCCACAACTCTCCCAAAACCCAGTAACACTACTTTAGTCTCAGTGGGTGCCCTGTAAGCTTGGCTGTACCACTGGTGGGGCCTGCTGAGAAAGCAAGTGTAGGGTCTCTTGTAAGGAAAAAAGATGATATACATAAGAAAATAGAAACCTTTAGCTTTCTTCCATATTCTCTCTGTCTCTCTCAGCTTATCATGATAAGGCTTTGTTATCTTCAGCTAGCTATTTAATGCAGTATGAATAAGTAAATACATGCAATGTTAGCAGGGATTCTATTGTTCATCCTTGTGCTGCACACTGCCACCTTTCGATGCAAGTCGAAGGGTATTTTACTTGCACTGAGATTCCATAATTTGCATCCCATAGCATGCACCTGCATACGTATTTTGTTCTTACCAGAACAAGTGAAGGTTCTGCAGGGAGCCACCTCGATAGTTTTCACTTCCCCTCTTGATACACACTGTACCAACCCACCCCAGCATCACCTCACAGTTGAAGAAGGAAGGAACTCTGGGTTACTCTATTCATTCCTTTTCTCTTAGGGCATCATTTTCAGGGTGACTAGTTGACTGACGGTGCAGGAGTATGAGTAAGAAGAGACCGTGCCAGCTTGCAGGGTGAAATGTCCTGCTTAGAACACTGCTTCTGCTTTCCTGCTTTGGGAGGCCCGTTCTCATTCATGGAAGATTGGCCCTCCGCATGGGCACCTCTGCTTCCTCCATTACGCTCATGGCGCGCTGCCAGGCACTGGCCAGTCTCACCGAACTCCCGCACATCACAGGTCCACTGTAATTTTGCGTGCACAGGGCGCACAAGCGCCACACATGAAGCAGCGACAAGGAACTGCGTATTCCGCATCTGTCCGTCCCCGCTCCCCCGCACACCTGACCCTTTGTCCTGTCAGACTTTACATGCGAAGAACAAGTTCGAACGTCAGGTTGAGAACTTCTGGATGGTGACAACAGAGCAGTGAGCAAAGGGCCAGGCCTCGCGGTGCGCAGGGTCCTTCGTCATCTAATTGTTCCCACACAAACACCTGAGGTAATTAATTTATAAAGCCACAAGGTTTATGCAGCTCACAGTTTGGAGGATCAAATCCAGAACTGAGTGCCCCGCTGCTTTCAGCCCTGATAAGAAGGGCCAGTGATGATGGTGTGAACATATGTTGAATCGGGCGATCACAAGGAAGCCAGGAGAATGGGAAGTCAGGGTGCTACAGTCCCCTTCAAGTGCACACACCCAGTGACCTAAGGACCTCCTGTCAGCTCCCACATCCTGAAGTTTCCACTGTTTTGCAAGACCACCATCCCAGGATCATGCCTTTAGCACAAGGGCCTTGAGCGATGCTACCCATGCTCAAATTATAGCACAGGTTTCACACACACGTAGCTGTGCCCAGGCTGGGCCATATATCTGGAACCCATGCGCGGCATGTGGAGGTTACTTATGGAAAAGTGTTCCCTAACTCCAACGGGAATATCTTGAAAAAGGACCCATTTCCTGGAGAATGATAAACTCTTGAAATAAATAATGTGGTCATTCAGCCTGGACAGGTGCTGGTTATCAAAAAGGAAACCTTGGGCTTTAGCCTAGAGCTAACTGAGCAAACTACAGGAATTCACTTAAAAATGCATTGAGGGTGCCCATGTAGCTCAATTCTAGAGACCTCGCCTGGCACGGACAAAGCCCTGGGTTCCATCCCTAGCACTGTATGAAAACAAAAACAACCCCCTGAGATGCAGACCTGAGTGAGAGGCCACACAAGTCTGCTCAGCTCTGAAAAATGCATACATCTCTAGCAGGAGATGAACATTGGCAGATTTTTCAAAACCAATGGTGCCTACAGGGAATGATTTGAAGCAAAGAGGGAAGCTCCGGTGTATAAAGTGGAAACCGCCTCAAAGCGAAAAGATCGAAGTAGGGGCAGCAGGATAAAAAGGAGAGAAGGAAGAAGGGAAGAAGCCTGTTTTAGAAGCAGCTGCATGAATAGCTTGGAGAATGAGGGAGGATGGAAGATTGCATGTGAGGTGCAGTTATTTGAACCCCATAGATGAGAAAGAGCTTAAACTTCAGAAAGCGAGAGGATGTAATTGCCACAGACTGCAAACACAGGCAGTGAGGGGAGAACAGCCCAAAGGGAGGGAGACGTGGGCAGAAAGGGGAGAAAGAGAAGCTAGAGGTCAGACCAACTGACTGTGGCCCGCAGATTTGAATGTCGTTCCAGACTACTTATAATTCAATGTATGAAATTGCATTCCTTAAGGTAGTGATGCTGGTCTTGCTAAAGATTCCTCCTAAAGGAAGAACCAGTGTTACCTGGTGATGGGAAGGAAACCTCTGATAGGTTTCCAGGTTCTTGTGCATGACAAACAAAGAATTGGCATTTTACACAACAGTAAGGAAAAAGCAGCAAAACTTAACAAAATTTAGAGGGCAAAGGTGCGCTCAGAATGAGCAAGATTGCACCATCAGAGAGAAAAATGGCACAAGCACTTGAAGGCATTGGGTATTGAGAATTTAAAATATTGTCAGAGTGAGACTCGCACATGTGAGTCATATCAGTTGCATCTACTACCCAGGTCCTTTGCCACAATTCACATTTTTGTATTTGGATGCATGAGAGGCAGTCCATATGCATGAACCTTTAATAAGCTCCAAGTGAAGAAAGGTCATTATAGGTCATGCAGCAGGTCTAGTACACCTGCATCCCACTTTGGAATTCCAGGAGCCTGTGACTCTCATTTCTACCTCTAGGCTTTAGGACAAGGTCTGGAGGGTTGGCCTCGGGGTATAGTCCAGCTTCAGGAGAGCAGTGGGTAGTAGTCCAGTAGCCCTAGTAGTACTACCTGTATTAGCAGTAGCAAATGTTGGCCGCTAGCGCAGTTCCTTGCTTCGGCGATAATGGGAATTAAAACTAAAGTGACAGTATGAGTTTACAGACAAAAGCTTTAACTGGAAAGTAAGAGAGAAGGCAGATAAAGGAGTCCAGCCAATTAGTAGCTCACTCCAATAAAGGGAACCAGACTGGCCCACTCACAAAATCAGTTTTTAAGGGTTAGCTGAGGTGTGGCCAGGGTCTGGTTAATCATTAGCTCGGGACTGATTTCATAGCCACAGGGGACTCCTCAGGGCTTACAGGGCAGTTCTATTCCACAAAATCCTTGGGTATGTTTGTGGCAGTCTCAGTCATGGGAGTTTCTGTTTTTCCTGGGACCCAGGTGACCAGTAGTTCCATGCTCAGATAGGGAGGGTCTGGAACTGGATGCTGTAAAAGCTGCTAATTGATGTGCCTGTGAACCTTGAAAAGGAATTAGTCTTTTAGCATCTTCCATCTTGAAGGTGGATGAGAGAAGTAAAGTAAATTTAGAACTACTCAAATTGGCTTTGCCAACTTTTACACAGACACTCCCTAAATGATTAACATGCCTATATGAAGAGCTGAAAAGCATCTAACCCAAAATTTTAGGATAATAAAGAACAAAATGAAGGTCAAATTTTGTTCTGCTTTTCATTACCTAGAGGGCACCAAAAGAGTCACAATGTAAGCAAAAACAGCTTTTAAGCCCCTGACTCCCTTAGAAGAAAACACTAATCATACCTTTAGTGAATGACAGACTGAGGGCCCCAGAATGCATCTGTGCTTTATCCCTGACTACACCCCAAGGAGCTCAGAGAGTGCTAAGTAGGCTGGAACACAAGGAACCAAATCCTGCCTACAGTCATGTGAGCTGGAGAGCAGATCTGTTGCCATGGGTGATGGCGCACTGGGTGGGTTTCTAGGTTCTAATGTTACAGGGGTGATAGCTGCACCTCCCAATATGATATAAGGGAAATATTATAATTCCCAACCTGTTAGATGCCTGACAGGCCAAGTTCATGTTCTCTAAAATCGAAGAATAAATTCTAGGAACAACCAAGGCTAAGAGTAGGAAGGTATTTATGAGAGATAGGAATCTCCTGTCAGAGGAATAGCAGGGGCCCTGAATGGGTAGGTAGCTCAGGGACCCCACGCACAGGGAAATTTTACAGAGGAAAGCCCATGGGGGTACAGTGCAGGTTACATCAACGATTACAAGTATAGCTGCTTAGGCGATATTGATCCAGCGGGGAAGCAAGTCCCATAACAAGCATGCATGCAAAGAACAAAGACTTTTTCTGGGAAATCGTGAGCCCAGAGGTCTTGGACACCCATAGGAGTGACTGATGTCTGTCTACGCTGGCCTGGTGTTTGTGTGTGGAAGTGTCTAAGCCTGGTCATCTTGTCTTTATCTTAAGGCCTGGTCTCCAACACATGTGTCTCCGGCCACAGTTGAGATGTGGTCTAGCTTTGTTGTGGCTCTCTCAGGGCCTAGTCCTGGCTGTCTTCCTGGGACATTTCCGCCTCGCTGAGCTGTCTGTAACATTAATGTGCCACAAACAAAGCATGAGATGTGACAAGTGTTGGTAAGGAGAACACAGCAAAGTTTAATGAAGTTTAGTCAGGCGATGGTGTAGCAGCTCATTGAGCAGGCTGATGCTGGTGGAACAGAAAATGGCATGAGCACTGACTGTGCTAGGTTGACCAATTTAAAATGTGGCCTTGGGTCTAGGGTGCCTCTCATTGGGTCTTCCAGGGCATGACTGATAGTGTGATTGACAGGGTGCTCAATTAGGTCAGCTGTGTCTACTGAGCATGTCCTTTCCCATAATTCACTCTTGTAAGTGGATTATGAGATACAGTCCATATGCATGAATCTTTGATGAGCTTTAAGTGAAGGACGTTACCATAGGGGGTAGGTCCCCGCAGAAGGACGTGGCACCACATGTTTTACCTCTGCCTCCAGATAATAGGCCTTAGGACAAAGGTTTGGTGTTTGGCCCTGGGGTGTTGTCTAGGTCCAGGTTCAAGTGAGTGGAGGGGAGTGGTCTCCTAGCACCAGTTTTACTACCTATATTGGATCCTGTGCTGTGTAGCTTCAGCAGAGACCCCAGTTCCGGTTGAGACCTTGATTGCAACCTTGTGAGTCCCTGAACAAGGTACTAGCAGTGCTGTGCGTAGGCTCATGGGAACTATGCGACAATGTGTGTATGCTGTGTTAAGCCTCCCCTGCTTAGTCACTGTGAATACAGTGCATCTAACCATAAACTGTATGTGTGTATGAAACTTTATAAAGCTCATAGTGACTCTTGGCTCATTTCATTTCCCTGCCACTTTTATCTTTTCTTCAAATTCTGCTCTCCTTCTTTGCATTGGTAATAAAATCTTAAATCAAGGGTCTAGTAAGCCTGGGTGGATTGGCCTATGCCTGCAATCCCAGCAGTTTGGGAGGCTGAGACAGGAGGATTGCAAGTTCAAGGCCACACTGAGCATCTTGGCAAGACCCTGTCTCAAAATAAAAATAGCTGGATGCGGCGGGCACACCTGTAATCCCAGCACTCATGAGTTTATAGCAGGGTGATCACCATGACTTTGATCAGCCTAGGGTACTTGGTGAGTTCAAGGTCAGCCTAAACTGCACTGTGAGTCCCTGTCTCAAAATTAACTAAATAAATAAAATTAAAATAAAGGGCTGGGCATGCGACCCAGTAGTGGAGCCCCTACCTAGCATGTGTGAGGCCCTGGGATGTTGGGTCCCTAGGACAGCAAAAGAGAGAACATTAACATCTTTCCTGAATACTTGAAACATATTTTTGGTGTTTAAAAAATTATACAATAGAGTGCGTAGGGAAAAGGACAAGCTGTGTTTCATCTTTTCAGGGACAAAATTAGAGACAACAACTCACTTTATATGCAGAAGTATATAAAGCATTCAAGCTGTATAGTCTTTTTTTCTTCAGTAAATTATTTCTGTTTTCATGAGGGCAGATGAAATTCTCATAATTTAAAATGAATGCAGTAAAAAGCTCTGGTCTATTTGTTTAAAAATACAAATTGTATGCAAAGTAGGAGAGGCTATTCTTTATTCAAAGGTGCTCTGAAGGGTCAGGAGAGCTAAGGTGGGTGGTACGTGTGACTTTGATTTCACTCTCTTTGCTATGTTCCTTGAAGCCAAGGCCAGTTTATTGTTATTCCATGTAAAACCACTCTCATCTTCCCACTCTCTGAATCCCAAAGCAGGCAAATAATAAAGAGCTTTTCTTCATCTTTGTGGCTTTTGGTTCCCAATAAATCATCAATCCTTAGTTAAAGACACCGCTCAAGGTTATACCTGTGTTCGTTCCGTGACGAGGCGGTGACTGGCCGATCACATGGCACACACACAGCCTCTCTCGGTTAGGTGCATGCTGGGTCAGAGCACTGCTGCTGATTACGAAAGGTTACAGCTTCCTGGATTTCACTTAGTAGAATAAGAAACTCCGTGGGCATGGTAGCACACACCCGCAACCTGTAACCCCAGCTCTGGGAGGCTGAAGCAGGAAGATTGCAAGCTCAGCATGGGCAACTTAGCAATTGCCTGTGTCAAAATAAAATGAAAAAGAGATGGAGATGTAGCTCAGTGGGAGGGCCTTGAGTTCAGTTCCTTGTAACGGAGGGAGAGAGAGACAGGCAGACGGACAGACAGGTGGCACAGCCAGAGAGCCAGGGCTGCGATCAACGTCCAACTCTCGCTGAACTGTGCAGACTACGGCAGGACTGTGGCATTATCAATTTCTCCGTTTCTTCTGCTTCATTTCTCTCATTTTTTTCTTTTATAACCCTCCTCCCCTCCTTCTCTACCCACCCCCTCCATCTCGTGTTCTCCTTCCCATTTGAAAAAGACCTCTCTTCTGTTATTGCCTGTCTCTAACTCTACTCTTTATTTGTATTTTGGGCTTATCGTGTAAAAGAAATATGAGATATTTAAACCTATTGTCTTATTTATTTTACTTAAACTTATGAAGTCAGGACGCATCCATTTACCTACAAATGCCTCAAGTTTACCCTTTCTGTGGCAGAGTAGTGCTCCCCTGTGTGTAAATACATTTCCTTTATCCATTCACCTGTTAATCAGCATATAGGCTATTTCCATGGCTTAGATTATTTTTGGCTTTTTAAGACAGGGTCTTGCTATGTAGTTCAGCCTGGCTTTGATCCTCCTGCCTCAGCCTCCAACATGCTGAGATTACAGGCAAGTGCCACAACACCCAGACGAAATGTTTCTTTTTAACAACGGTTTCTAATAGAAAAGATTTCTCCCAATCTCCAGCTCCAATGCGATCATATAAATAATAGTTTTTTTGAGTAATCTGCATACTGATTTCCATAGAGATTGTTAGTTTATTCTTCCATCAACAATGCAGAAGGGATCCTTTTTCCTTACAACCTCATCAGCATTTGTTATTATTTCATTTCTTGATGATAGACTTTCTTTCTAGAGGAAGGTGATATCCCAGTTCTGGTTTAATTTGTATTTCTCCAGTGGCCAGCGATATTGAACATTTTTTCATGTATCTATTGGCTATTTGTACTTCTGAGAAGTGTCTGTAAATTTCAGTTGCCTATTTTTGACTGGGCCTTTTATTTGGGGAGATCTAACTTTGAGTTCTTTATATATTCTAGGTGTTAATCCTCTGCAGAATAGCTGGCAAATTTTTTTTTCCATTCAAGGTTTTCTCTTCACTCTGTTGGTTGTTTCCATTGATGTGCAAAAGCTTTTTAATTTAATATGTCTTATTTGTTCATTCTCAGTATTCTTGTGCCATGGGGGTTCTTCTCAGAAACCCTCATGTCTTCAAGAGTTTCATATTCCAGCAGATTAAGTGATTTTGTTTTAACATTTAGATGTTGGATGCATTTTGATGTTAGTTTAGTACGTGGAGAGGGTCTGCACTCAGTCTTTTGCATATGGATATCCAGTTTTCCCAGCACCATTTATTAAAGAGGCTATCTTTCCTCCAGCAGAAGTATTTGCTCCTTTTAATTGTCTTCTGTTTCATATTTTATTTACCTTTGTCAGCCAATGCTTCGGAAGTTGAATAAGGCAAAAATCCCCCGAAATAAAATGGTTTTCCTCTCTTTTTTTTATAATCACAAACCACACACTTCAGAGTCATGAACGTTAGCTCAGCTTCAATGAAAGATAACTGAACACTTGCTAGTGGCCACTGCTTTCTGTTTTCACGCATGTTACCAGACAGTCTTTGCGACTTGGCAGTAAAAGAAGGTTGTGGTTTGCAGTACACACATAATCTATCCAAGGTCTCGGGGCTGGGGATATAGTTCAGCGACATACGTGCCTGCATGGTAAGTGCAAGATCCTGAGTTCTATTCCTGGCACCCCCCCGAAATTCTAGGACCAGCACAGTTTAGAAAAAGAATTTTGACCCAGCCCTCTGCTTCTTAGCTTAGTGTCCTTTCTGCTATAGCTCCCTTTTCCTTTACTGGGGTCTTGAAGGTCATTTAATCATAATAATTCCCCCACCAGTTGTGGTGGTGCATGCCTGTAATCCCAGCACTCAGGAGCTGAGGCAGGAGGATCATTGCAGAGTTTGAGACCACCCTGGGCTACAAAGTGAATTCAAGTCCAGCCTGAACTGCATAGTGAGGCTCTGTCTCAAAAAGCCAAAAAAAAAAAAAAAAAAAAAAAAAATCCCCACAATAAAAGTAAAGATCATTTAATCTTGCTAACTAGATAGCCAAATGATCTCACTTTGGTTACTCAAGATCACACTGCCAGGGAATGAAAAACTTGCACTTAGATCTGCTCCATCTCCTGCCTCCGGAAGGGCAACTTTGGCTTTCCCATGCTCTGTTTCTTTATGGCCCCTGGTGGTGTAATTCTTCCTGTCTTCCCTACTTCTAGGACCATGTTGCCAATTTCCTGGCTTTTCCTTTAGTGGCTTCATGATCATTTCCTGTGAATGATTCTCATACTACTATAGTACTCCCAGCTCTGAACTTCCTCCAAAGGGCCACTATGCATCCTTAATTTTCTAAAGGTTATTAATTCAAATAATTAAAATTGCTATTATTTATTTAACCAATACTAAGTGACTTCTGCCTTCCAGACACTGGAAATGAAGAAACATCCATGTCTTCAAGAGGTTTACACCATTTATTCCCTCTTACATCCCAAAGAGAAATGGCAGACAATTGTACACAAATCCTTCCAGAACAGAGTGGACCAGCATGAGCTATTTATTGTATCACAACCACTTTTCAAAATCTACACCATGGGATCATGAAAAGAATAGCAAGAGTGAATTAATATATTGCCAGTGCTTTTCTCCTAGGAATGGAAGTGAGACTGAGGACCGCATAAACCCCAGGCAGCTTTGGGTAATTCAAGAAGGGTAAAGCTAAGAAAGAAATTCTAGATTTCTTACTACTATAACAAATGGATCAGATGGCAATTAACTGAAAGCAAGCAAGACATGACCGTACATGCGCACCAAGGTTGCAGTCTCAGCCCACCTCTGCACTTTTGGCAAAAAGCTTTTTAATTAGGAGAAGAATAGGACTTCCAAGTATTGGGTTGGGGACAGTAATGAATGATAAAGGATAACTTAAGTCTGCTTGGTCTCTTAACATTTTGTTGGGTAAATGTCTAATCTCCAGGGGAGGGGAATGTACTTTACTTTGTTTAAGTCTCACAGTTTAAATAAATAGACATTAGTTTTATGCTTTACATGATAACAAAGAAAAGTTCAGATTCAGGTCGGAGATTTAAATTAGCCTCAGTGAAATACCATGCATTTGACAGCGGCCAATGTTAATGATAGTAAATATGCAAAGAAGTTAGAAAGCAAAGCTCAGCAACAAATACAAACTGCCAGGGAATTTGTAAAAACCCTAAAATCTTAATTATACCTCACCATCTTGTACTGTATTTTCTGTTGTTTTCTTTCCAGTCAAGCCCACAGTAAACCAGCTGACATCTCAGCAAGGGTAGATCTACCCACACTCGGTTGCTATCTCTTCTGTTGACAAAATAAGCTCGTGAAACTTATCACTACTATTCATCTCTCCTTTTTCTTTTTTTCTTCAATATTCACTTTTCACTTTTTTATTAGTACATATGCGCAGCACGTAAGGTTTCCATGCCTCGGATGGGGTTGGGGCGTGTACCTAACGCACCTTCAGTTCGTTTTGCTCCCCCTTTCCCTCTCCATCCATTTCTTCATCCCCTTCCTTTATCTTTTTATTTTTATACATGGGGTGTGCAGGTATCACTGTGATACGACAACTGTCACTCTTTCAGAGAGATACTTAGAATGGGAGTAGCTGGGTCAAATGGAATTTCTAATTTCAGTTTTTGGAGGAATCTCTGTTTTCCAAAGTGGTTGTGCTAGTTGACCCTCTCACCCATTTGGAAGCAGTTCTTTCTCCCCGCAGCCCCATTAGCATTTGTCATTATCTGATTCTTGATGATGGCCATTCTTTCTGTGGTAAGAGGGAATCTAGCATGGTTTTCATTTTTATTTCTCTAATGGCCAGGGATGTTGAGCACGTACTCATATATTTCGTACTTCTCATTATTCACTGTCATAAAGTATGGGGGGAGAAACATGAAATCAAATATTCAAATATGTGCATAAATGCAGCAGGAGTGGGGAACCTAGCAATTCTGGGGACAGAGCTGCTGTCCAGAGGGTGGCCTCCAGTACAGGGTAGCTGACAGCATTCACTCTTTCAATGACAGATGTGTGCAAATCCAGCGTACAATTTGTTAGGCAGTCTAACGATGTCAATGCATAATATTCAGAAGAATGTGTCCCTCTACAATAGTCAGAGGGTGAAAATATGCAAAAATAAACAAACGACCTCTGGGAGGTCAAAATGCTAAGTGAAGGTTAAAGCGTTTGGGCTCAGGTCAGCAGGGGGAGAGAGTCTCCGTATCCTGTAAGAGAAGCGGGAGCTCGTCAGCCCTTGACCTTCTACCTTTTCTATTTCTCTCTCACCACAAAGCCAAAGCAAGAGAGAAACACCAGGAACAGGGCAGGCACTGATTAGACAAGGTAGGTCTGTGCCAAATCCAACCTGAGCCCAGCATTAAAGTTCTTCATCTCTGAGAACAAACTGGAACCTGGAGCATTTCCTTGGGCTTCACTGGCAGAAGAAATGAATCAGTAATGAAGAAGAAGCACCATGTCAATTGCTTAAAGTTCATGCATGTTTAACATTTCACACACCATTTACATCCCAGCTCTCTCTGCACCAACAAAAGAGGCAGTGGTGGCCTTTTGGGTGTCACAGGAGGGTTGGGTCTCTGTGAAGTGCCTCTCTGTCTCTCTCTTCCTTCCCTTGTTCCTTACTCTCTGGAGCCACCTGAAACCAAGGTAGCCACCAGTGCACCTGTGCACCGAGCTCACACAGCTCCTTCCATCACAAATAGCAAAGGAGCCATGGCGCTGCTGCACTTTTCTGATCTCTTTACAAACTGCAGAGCTGACTTTTGAGCTCTAGAGCCAGGAGAGCCTGCCTTGATCCATGAAATTAAACCGCAGCATTGGTTGTGCACACCAAGGGCTCAAACAGATCTGACAAATATTATCGACATGTATTGTGCAACATTTCTGTTCCAGGTGAGAGGAAGAATTGTGCACCCACCAGGCCAGTTCACATATTGAAGGACCCCAGAATGTGCCCAACGTCTGGACACGAGGTCTTCTAAAGAAGTGATAAAATGAAATTGAGGTTTTAAGATTGTCTTAGTTACTTTCTCGATGCTGGGACAGAATACCCAATACCTGCAAATTAAAGGAGGATAGGGTTTTTTCAGCTCACAGATCACAGAGGTTTCAGTCCTCAGTGGGCAGGTTCCTAGGTGGAGCAGCGTGGCAGGGGCATCACAGAGGAGAAGCAGCTCACAGCAAGGCTGTGGAAAGAGAGCGAGAGACAGACAGACAGAGATAGGTCTGTCTGTCTACAAGGGAACATGAGGGAGATCTACCTCCAGGCCACACCCACAGTGACCCGCCTCTTCCCATCAGGCTTCACCACCCAGCATCCCACCCACTATAAACCCATCAGCAGACTGATCCAGTACCACACGCTGTATATACAGCCACCTCCCAAAAGCCCCACCTGTGAGCGCATGAGGCTTTGGGGGGACAACTGGACACAAGCCACAAGAGTGGCGCATACTCCATTCTGATGGTAACCTTCCGAGAAGGGGAAATCTGTACGAAGAGACAGAAGAGCAAAGAACCCAGAGACCCAGGCTGCAAAAGGGTGGTGATATACAAGCCAAGGATTGAGGCCTGGGGAGAAACAACCTGGATTTTAGATTTCTAGCCTCCCAACTCGGAGAAAAAAGGTTTCTATTGTTTACACTACCTAGTTTAGAACACAGGGACTGTTTGGAAGAAGTTACATGTATTAAGTCCATTTATTCTAACATGCATATGTGTAATAAGAGGCACTTTATGCATACACTGAAAGCAAGAAAGTTAAAGTCTATAGCAATCGAAAATAAAATTTAGGAAGGCTTACCTGCTCAGCGAGTGAATGGGCGAGGGTGTAATGGGCTTCTCTCTGTCTCCTCCATAGGAGGCCTCCGTTCTGCTGGCCACCTGCAGAATGACTCCAGTGCCTCTTTACCTAGAGGAGACCTTCCCTAAGAGTTGGTAGATTGCTCTAGTTCTTTCAAGTTAGTTGGAGGCAGGGATGATGGTAGCTGGAAATAAATAAGCAAATACACCAGAGCTTCTGTTTCCTTACTTCCTTTTTCAATTCCCAGAAGATTTGCTTATTAGTTAGAATTCTTCATATTACATGAGAAAGTCCAGCTCAAACCGGCAGAAATTGAAAAACTGAAAAAAAAATTCAAAGGATGTGTATGCCCCTGCCTACCTCAAAGTCTTCCTCAAATGGGCAAAATGGCTGCTGTCATTCTGGACCTCACATCTTCACACAATAAGACTCAGAGGAGGCATCATGTTTTTAGCTTTATTTCCCAGTATCCTCAGCAAAGATCCCTGTTTAGCTTTCTGTTTCACATTCATGACAATCCCAAGGGCATGAGGTAATGGGTTTAAAACAGGTAATCTCAGAGTTGAGGGTCTTAGGCTGCAGAGGGGAGGAACTTTCCAAATCCCTGTTAGAAGTTGCTTGTGGCTGAGGGAGGGAAGATGAGAGTTAGGGTATAACATGTACAGAATTTCTGGTTGGAATGATTAAAAAAAGGTTCCAGAAATAGATGACAGTTACACAACATTGCAAATGTACTTCATGCCACTAATGCGCACATTTCCAACATGGCTCAGGTGTCTCATTTGATGTTATCATTGTCCTACCACAGAATGTAGTTAGAAGAAAAACTTCTCCAAACACACCCAGCACCCTGGGGCCTAGACCAGCAGGCATTTCACCATGGCCAGACTCTTGCCATTGAAAACGCCCAGAGATCCCTCCTGAGCCCAAGAAGCAGGAACCCTGGCCGCTGTCCCCAAAGACAATTCTGTCCTCTTGTGCTGCACACCACCTTACGACCAGGCTCCAGAAACAGGATGTGATTCCTGGGGGTGAAGAACCCTTATCTTAGCCTTCTAGAGACTCACACAAAGAGGTATCCAAGGTCAAACCACGTAGTGGTGGTTTGAATGGGAAAAGAAAAGCAACAACAGACACCAGTGTGCGCCTTACCTGGTATGTTCTGGTGATATTTGTGATGCTCAGCAGAAGGGAATGAGTTTGGGGCTTTGGGGACAGCTGACAGCTACAAACAGAAGGTGGCTGCCTCATTAGAGGACACTTTGTTTCTCCCCTTGGCGTGGTTCAGTTCTGTACACAACCGGAACCTCAGCAAACTGGGGTGAGGGAGCCCTGGGTTCACTGAGAGCCACTGCGAAGGCGAGGAGGTTGCTCAGCTTGCAGCCGCAAGCCGCTGGCAGCATCCTCTATGCAGCAGGGGAAACAAGTCCGAGGCGGCAGCCCTCTAGCTACAAGGTGAGTTCACAGTAATTGGGGTGTTCTGAGTTGCCCTTGTTTAAAAACAATGAATTTCCATCCACTCCCCCCAGCGTCAACTTCAGAACGATTTTTATCTTGCCTGTTTTAGTGCAGCAAAGCTGGAAAAAGCAGGCTGTGATAGCCAAATAGAAGGGATCACATTTGCATGTCACTTGGTCATCAGAGCCCTTTGACTGTTGCAGAGGCCCCAGGACGCTGGCCAGTGTCCTACTGACACCAGCGCCCAGAACGAGCCAGATCTGTTCTCGGGGTGGCCAAAGAGGGAGGGAAGGAGGTGATGGCCACAGGCTGGGAGAGTGGGGAACATCTCCAGCAAAAGTGCTGGAAACACAACCAGGCCTTCATTGCAGTAAGAGGGCGTCACCATGCCGGGTACAGAACGGGAGACCTTGAGTCTGTAACATGTTGCACATCTCCCAATTGTAAAACGCCTGCTAGGAAAAGAAAATGTGCAGCTCACGCGCAAGTTCTGAGCCAGCACAGGCTGCAAGGTGCATGCTTGCTAGGCTGACGAAGAGGGAACAGCCACACAGATTGCAGAGTGCATGTGGCAGGGTGGAACTTGTATTTCTGATTTCAGGGCTGATCCTTAGCTTGTGCAAATAGGTCTAATGACTTCATGCACTGACAGGAAACGTGGAGGTTTGATGTCAGGTTGGGCAATTTCCTTGATCCCAAGGGCAAGACTTCTGAAATACAAAGATATTTTGAAGAAGAAACAAACCAACTAGCAATAAATCAAGACAACACTTACTACTATGTGACAAAAGCAAACTAAACTACGGGACCTATAGCATTAGGTAGAAATGTCAATAATAAATTCATGCTTCAGACAGTAAGTTTCCGGCAAAATGTGCCATCCAGTTCTCTGTGTGTCCACAGGGAGTGAGGGATGGTCCTGCCGAAGGGAAGAAGGTGACTCCCTGCAGCAAAGAGTTTTGAATTTGACTCCCCCATTTCTTTTTTTTTTTTTTTTATTTTAGAAACATAAAAGTACAAAAACATATTGACAAACAGACACCCATTATCATAGAAAATAGTACAATCACAACTAATCTATAGACAAGGTGATATGGTCTCAACAGTAGTTGTTGCTTTATCCATTGATATCTTCGAATTGTAGATGTATGGACCCATATACAGACATGCAAATT